>CANNZV010003575.1:63955-83568 GCA_947561585.1 Caprella mutica
TGGAACTGACCGATAATTCGTAACTAGCCCTAGTACAGAGGTAACTAAGCATACCTAAACAATAATAAAGATAAGCCAATATAACTGTAAGAGAGTAAAATTAATAACATATCTACTCATAGGTACGTAACAAGGTAGGTACTATTGCAACATGTATTCATTTTTTCATTGTTTATTAAGATACTAGATTGCTCGATATCAAGTGCCTACGGACCTAATTTAGTAAAACGATATAGGAATTTGATTAAACTACCTATTTAATTTGATGATACCTAAGTAGTTATACCTATACTTACAGTTAATGATATCAGAGTAGCTCTGTCACAATAGCCAATAAGAATCATCTCTTTGTAGTTTGGTGGTAGCCTGTGTAAATAGTGTAATATTCACTAGCTACTGCTGCAATATGGCTAACTTCCGATTGGGTAGCAGGAAGCCATCTAGCGGACAACTGCTGTTCAATATGGCGGAGACACTTATTTCACGGGCACGTTTTTGAAAGTAAAATCTTTACCATTCTACCTATTTTCAATAGCGTTGAATGTAGCTACTATAATTCTCTAAGTTGAATTGAAAATAATAGTTTTTTCAATAGTATTTGTTCCATATTTGACGAAAGGAGCAAACAATTTCGATTCATTAATTGCACAACAATTCGCTCAACCACTCGCTGTGAAATGGAAAATAGAACTGATCAAGTTTCAACTGTTCCAGTTGAACTTTTACTTGTCAGAGACAAATCATGTGCTTAGTGTACGTGACGTCATCAAGGCAGTACTATTAAATAGAAAATTAGAGACTTATGTGATTAAATAATAAACTAAATTTATTATTGCATTCATATATTGACCACAAATTAAAATTATTATGATTTGACGCATTTTAGTTACTTTAAATTTGAAACTCGAGTGTTGCTGTGATGACGTCACGCACACTGCAAAACTCAACGAATATCAGAAATGGCTTAGCCTCGCACGGGGTTTAAATATAATTCACAAGATATAAAAAGATGATTTAAACTTTTAGAAATTGATTATCTCATATCGAAAGTTTTTAATATATGATTATAACCATTAACATTACACCAGAATAATTTTAATAAATCCTCCTTAATTGTTTTATATATTCATATTCAGTGGAATTTTTTTTTATATATTTGAATTCAGTTGTCAACACCCCTTGCAAGTCTAGGTAGCAATAATATTGATTAATTAGAATTCTGAATTAAAAATCCTTGGGAATATTCAAGAAATATTCCCTGAACATAATATTTTCAAACTATCTGCTATAATTTAATGGAATGTTGTGGGAACACTCTTGGATTATCGGATAACACTTTAAATATTACAAATATTACAAATATTATAAATATTACAAATATTACAATATTACAAATATTACAAATATTATAAATATTACAAATATTACAATATTACAAATATTACGAATATTACAAATATTCTTATAATTACAAATAATACTTGCAAAGTATTAAAGAAAAAACCTCTGAACATAACTATATGCATACAATATTCTACAATATAATGGAATGTAGAACATTCCTGGATTATCGGTAAAACTTAAAATAATTCTATTGTTTTACCGATAATTCAGGAATGTTCCCTGAACATTCCATTTAATTATAAAAGATCGTATGAATATGCTAATATTGAGGGAATATTCCTTTGGTACTCAAATGATATACTAAAATGTTAGAATTATTTAAAGTATCTTCTGATAATCCAGGAATATTCCTTGAAGATTCCATTTACTTGTAGAATATTGTTTGCATCTATACTTATGTTATGGAAATTCTCCTCAAGAAATCCATTTATTTAGTTTAATCATTTAAAGTATTCTCCGATAATCCACGAATATTCCCTAAAAATTCCACTTAATTGTAGAATATAAAATAAATAAACTTATATTCAGGGAATATTCCTTGAATACTCAATTGAAATTGTTGATTGTTAGAATTATTCAAAGTATTTTCCTATAATCCAGGAATGTTCCTTAGACATTCCATTATATTGTAGATTATTGTATGCTTCTAGTTATGTTCAGGGAATATTCCTTTAATACTCCCAGGGAAGAGTTTAATGTTTAGAATTCAGTTTTTCCAATAATCCAGGAATGTTCCCTGAATAATCCATTAAATTGTAGAAGATAGTTCGAAAATCATATGTTCAGGAAATTCTCTTTGAATATTCCCAAGGAAGAGATGAATGTTTAGAATTATTTTCACTTTTTCCAATAATCCAGGAATGTTCCCTAAATATTCCATTAAATTGTAGAAAATAGTTTGAAAATCTTATGTTCTTGGAATATTCCTCTAATACTCCCAAGGAAGAGAAGAATGTTTAGAATTATTTAAAGTATTATCCGATAATCCAGGGATGTTCCCTAAACATTCCATTAAATTGTAGAAATAGGTTGAAAATCTTATGTTCAGGGAATATTCCTCGAATACTCCCGAGGAAGAGATGGGTGTTTAGAATTATTTAAAGTATTATCCGATAATCCAGGAATGTTCCCTAAATATTCCATTAAATTGTAGAAGATAGTTCGAAAATCTTATGTTCAGGGAATATTCCTCGAATACTCCCAAGGAAGAGATGAATGTTTAGAATTATTTTCAGTTTTTCTGATAATCCAGGAATGTTCCCTAAATATTCCATTAAATTGTAGAAGATAGTTCGAAAACCATTTGTTTCAGGGAATATTCCTTGAATACTCCTATGGAAGAGATGAATGATTAGAATTATTTAAAGTATTATCCGATAATCCAGGAATGTTCCCTAAATATTCCATTAAATTGTAGAAGATAGTTTGAAAATCTTACGTTCAGGGAATATTCCTTGAATACTCCCAAGGAAGATATGGATGTTTAGAATTATTTTCAGTTTTTCCAATAATCCAGGAATGTTCCCTAAGCTTTCCATTAAATTGTAAAATATAGTTCGAAAATCTTATATTCGGGGAATATTCCTTGAATACTCCCAAGGAAGAGATGAATGTTTAGAATTATTTTCAGTTTTTCCAATAATCCAGGAATGTTCCCTAAATATTCCATTAAATTTTAGAAGATAGTTTGAAAATCTTATGTTCAGGGAATATTCCTTGAATACTCCCAAGGAAGAGAAGAATATTTAGGATTATTTTAAGTATTATCCGATAATCCAGGAATGTTCCCTAAACATTTCATTAAATTGTAGAAGATAGGTTGAAAATCTTATGTTCAGGGAATATTCCTTGAATACTCCCTAGGAAGAGATGATTGCTTATAATTATTTAAAGTATTATCCGATAATCCAGGAATGTTCCCTAAACATTCCATTAAATTGTAGAAGATAGTTCGAAAATTTCATGTTCAGGGAATATTCCTTGAATACTCCCATGGAAGAGATGAATGTTTAGGATTATCTTCAATTTTTCCAATAATCCAGGAATGTTCCCTAAATATTCCATTAAATTGTAGAAGATAGTATGAATAAACATATGTTCAGGGAATATCCCTCGAATACTCCATTAAAATACTTTATTGATAGAATTATGTAAAGGTTGGTCAATATTCAGGGAATGTTCCCTGAATATTCCATAAAAGATTCGAAAATGGAATAAATTTACTGATGTTCAGCGAGTATTCCCTGAACATTCATAAAAATGAATTTACATGTTATGAATTTAATGAGCTTGAGGGAACATTCCCTGAATATTCAATTGGAATTATATTCCATTCTTATGTTCCAGGAAGATTCCGGGAGCATTAGTATGGAATGTGGGAATATTGGGGAACATTAAATCCGAATGGAACATTCCCGGAATATTCAAATGTTACCTGGGCTGTCATACGAGCACCAATAATTCGGTCACATCTGTAATATAAAGATATTTCCAATAAATATCGAACATTTTTGAATAAACAAAGAACATATAAATATATCAAGCTTCCCTTATCCATATAATATGGTCAAAGATTATGATGACAGAATGAAGGGTGTATCCTTTGTTTGTCCAACCATTGCATCTTATTAGGAATTATTAGGATGTAAATATAGTAAATTTTAATTTTAGGTTTTCTTGTTTAATAAAAAGAACTTTTATAACAAAAATATAATTAGGTATATGATAAGTCTAATCCTTAAAGAATGACACCGCCATGCAGATGGCATTCACATCATTATATTTTCCATAAAAGCCAACTTCTTCACTAGTAGAGCTATTATAGTATCTAACGAGCTCTTATTTGATTAGCATCTAACTTTCGTGCTGATCTATCCTACCTATGAAGTGTATGAGTTTCTAACCTTCACCTAAATCTTTAAAAACCTTTTGCTCTCTTGAGTAACTCTAATCGATCTTGACCTTTCGGTCTGATCAACTCTTCAACTCGGTAAAGACTTATCTGTCAGATCACTCAAACTACTAAGGTACAAATTACTGTACTTGCAATAGCTCCCGAAATATAACAAGGTCATCGCTACCTTTTATTTACATTATTCCTTTACCCATTTCATTAGAACTTTGTTAGTAATACTTTTCACTACACCTTTTAATGTAAGTGAGTGGTTTAAATTTTCATTTTAAATAAATTAACTATTTTAATCTTCTATTTGTAGGAAATGTCAATATTTTAAATTATGCTCTGTTCTGTTGAATTGTTTAATCATATGAATTTCTATTGCTTAGAAATATTAATTTTTCTTAACAAATTACAGGATGGAATATTTCAAAGGTTTATTATAAATTCACTGCAACAATTGTTTTTACTATTTCTTATACGTCAGTGATATTAATTGAATAATAAAATAATTTTTCCTCTTCGAAAAATGGTTTTAATCTTTCTTTGTCTTCGGAGTAGAATATTCCATTACCAATCGATTGATTGTTTAATTTGTTTCGTAGTTTAAAGATCTAGCCGAACCATCCTGGTCTAACTTTAACTATTAATGGGGGAAATTGTATGATATATATCTCCGACAGGAAAGATATTGTTTAGCGGCCATGAATGTGTAGAAATAGAATAAAGAAATTCTTTTCACAGTTTTTGATGAAAATCATAATTCATTTCCTATTTGTTTCTTCTACACTAACTAATATTAACATTATTCAGTATGAATATAACATTATATATTTATTCATTAAGAAATTCGGCCCACAAAATAAGAAAATAGTAAGTGTGGAGTCTTAATACGTATATAGAAGACATATAACACAAATTACGGTTTGTCATACCTCCTTCTTTAAGATTTCAGGTTTTCTTAAATAGGCTATTTTTTTTAATTTTCTTTATGTTTTTCATTTGTAAAATGCACATGCGGTCAAAGTTATTAAATTCAAGCATCAAGTTTGCCGAAAATCCACGAATGTTTACTGATTTTTTTCCATCCTACGCTACTATTTGGAATGACATAATCACTTCAATTGTGTCCTTATTTTTATGACAGACGATGACGGAACAACTTACAATGTGGTCCGTGTTTTTTTTTGTCAGCCATTGATGAGATATGGCACGAGTTATTGTTGCAACAGTATGGGGCAATCAGCCACAAAGTGGAACACATTAAGTAAAATAGTTTAATCTTTCGTTTTTGAAGTATTCTTGATCTACCTTATAATGTTTTTTTTTTATAAAATTGTATCTTTAATCTTGAGTATACGTTACAAAGTAAATCAATGTACAGAAAGCGAATTCCTATCTATGAATATACTTATCACTAAAATGGTCCTTCTTTCGTCACAAATCTTACAAAATGTGCTAGAGCACACCATAAAAAAAGCACGACTTTGTCTAGCAAACTGTGTTAACCAATTAATGACATCAATTTGCTAACACAATAAAGAATAAACTCCAAATTCGTACTTTTTAAAATAAATTTTGCTTCCCTATTCTCTGGGTTTAATAATTTCCCTTGTATTCGTAAATTAAAAGTGTCAGTTCTTTTCTGAACATCCGTTAGTTGTAAAAAATCTGACTAAACCAGAACATTCGATTGCAATCGACTCCATGTCGTAATATCATCTATTTAAAAGATGGTTCTCATTATCATCATATTCAGCCTAAGATCACATGAATTGAGTACTAATTCTGATTGATGTGCAGCATCTCCACTATTTCAATATCTTAGTGTTTTTTATAGATACTAAAAGCTGCCCATATGAGAGAACATGTTAATCGTTGAGCTGTAGCATCAACACTAATTCAAGTCGTAGAGATAGTCTCGTAATCTCAGGACATCAGACTTTAAATCTGACTCTTTGAATGAATGAACTGTTCAGTGTTCTGACCTTATCGTGAGAAATTCAATAGCAACACGAAAAATCAGTCACTTGCTTAGCATACTGCTTAATATCATCAATAACCAGTATAATTATATTAGTTGTCGGAATTACCATACTCTTGCATGTATACGTTAAGTATTATTTTCCATATTTCTGATCACATCCGTGGAATATTTCGGAAATTATGAACAAAATCGTCATCAACTTCAAGGCGTCAATGATTGTCCTCGGTCTAATTTTTCATACGATTCCTATTGATTTAATTTCCATATATCAATGATTGCCGAAATTAATTCATTTGACTACAGGAAGTAGCATATTGCATGCAATCGAATATTTCCACTTTCTCAAATAAAATATTTTACAATACTTGCTGATTGAGGTTGGCAAATAATTGCGGTACTGCCAACAAGCATTTCACATTTCATTTCTACTAGCATTGCTGTGACTAAAAATGAAATCCACGTGGTTATCTTATTGCTATTCATTCGATCAAACTAATATGTATAGCAAAATTGAAGTCCTCTAATTTTTAATTGCGGTTCTTTCAAGATAGTCTATAATACATGCTGAACAAAATTTATATTGAAATGTTGAACATCAAAAGAAGCGAAAAGCATGATATAATTTATTAATTTTATGTGTGTTATTGAAGCAATGAATATTATTATTCATTCACACCTTATATCTATCCAACCTCTCCATTTCTCTCACCTCCATCAGAGAGAAGCCCACACCCTTCTACATTCTTCATTTATTTATCTCATTTCTCTAATTCTCATCCGTGACCATTAAGTTCACACCACTCTCTTCATAGTGTTCTTGTGGTTAGAAGACGAAATTATAAGTTATATCACCCCTAGTGAAATTTTTCACCTTCTGGAAGGGAAATTGTTGAGGCTCCACCCCGCTCTCTTTTGATTTTGATGTTCTTTAGATTTTTTTTTCAATATCTAAAATCATTATGTTGGGTAATCCTACATATTTTTTTACGCTTCTTTTTACCACAATATGATTATAGAATAAATTTAAACATTATATGATGCTTTTCTAATGTCCTCTCGAGAAGGCGGTGCTTGTTAAAAGAGCTATATTGAATTTCAATATTTAATCATCATGGTAATTAAAATACGTGCACAAAATGTTTCAATATTCTTCTTTTTGGTTTGAAAGTTTTCGCTTGAATAAGGACTTTATTTTAAGCTTTTATATTTAGTGGCTAAGTAAATATATTGTATAATTTGCATAAAGTAATCTGCTGTTAGTTCTGAAATCTATTTAACTTCTGCAAAGAACTTTGTGCGAATCATAAGAGTTATGCGAAAAATATTCCGCTTCCTATTGTTATAAATGACAGTGAGGTTACTGTTTAGTCTTTGAAAAGAATCTTAATACGTAGAGGATTGATTAATTATTCAATATTTGGTATATACTACGTATAGATATAATATTTTTACGTGTTTATATAAAGTGTATATTATCAATAAAGGGAAGCTTTGTTTAAAACTATCAATTATACTGCTTTAGTCAATAGTTTATTAACGTTAAATGAAGTTCATGATTGATATAATGTATTACCTGTTAATATTAAATGAAATTTATGAACTTTATCCACGCGTCAAATAATTATTTCGTTGACTGAATATTAATGATATGTTGTTACTTCTCTATTTAAATAATTATGAGGAATAGTTTCTCATTTGATACTTTTATATCCGCTATAATGAAATATAATTTGCAGAGGTAAGAAAAATTATTGAGAGGGAAGAAATTTATTATTTTCGTTATAAATTTTATCAAATTTATCTAACAATAATTTAGCGTCATTTATGTTGTCAGTCATCGCGTGATATTGATCAAAATTTCTTAAACTAAACTGTATGGATATGAGAGATATTCTTTTGATGTATGTATAATATACAATCTAAACTGATAAGTTTGATTATAAGTTTTTCTACCACTAAATTTCGCTCTTTTCTTTTCCAGTTGAGGGCCCTGTGGTGCTCGTGTGGTGGAGACTCCACTTCCACTCCATCTGGTGAACTCATCAAGAGACAAGTGGAGGATCTGCACCAGAACGCCTGGAAGATCGGAGTTAGTTACGTCACTCTTCTGCTGACTGTCTATCTGCTCACACTGTCAATGTTGCTGAAGAAGGAGCACGGATGGGGGTGAGAGAAATGGGGGGAATAAATGAAGAGGGTGGGTGGGCTTAGCATGGATGGGGGTGATAGAAATGGGGGAATGAATGAGGAGGGGTGTGGGCTTAGCACGGATGGGGGTGAGAGAAATTGGGAGAGTGAATGAGGAGGGGGTGTGGGCTTAGCACGGATGGGGGTGAGAGAAATGGGGGAAATGAATGAAGGGGGGGGGGGGTGGGCTTAGCACGGATGGGGGTGAGAGAAATGGAGGGAATAAATGAAGAGGGGTGTGTGCTTAGCACTGATGGGGGTGAGAGAAATGATTCCAGGACAATAACCCCCGTGCAAAAAAAAAACCCGCGTTCAAAAACCCCCCGTGCAAAATACCCCCCGGACAAAAAAAAACCCGTGCAATAAACCTACCCGGAAAAATACCCCCCAAGCAAAAAACCCCCGGTACAAAAAACCCCGTCTATATAAATAGCATAATTCATTTTTATTAATATACAGGGTGGGGCGAAAGTTTGGAAGCAAATGAAAGTGCATATTATAATCCAACGAAAAATATATTTAATAATTTACAGTTATGTATTATTACATAAGGGTTTCAAGAATTCAAAAATCATAAATTTATTCAAAATGTCCCCCCTTGTTTTTAATAACAGCCTCAAATCTCCTCCGAACTCCTCCTACTGCGGCACGAAACTGTTCTTGTGAAATTTCCTTCCAAGATCTCTGGAGCGAACGCTTTAAATCATCCACACTGCGAAGGAATTCACCACAGGCCTTTGATTCAAGAATGGACCATACCGAAAAGTCCATAGGATTAACATCTGGGGAGCAGGGAGGCCACATTTCTTTGGACCAAAACCGTGGAAGATGATCATGGCACCAGTTTTGAGTGACATTTGCAGTATGTGAAGTCGCGCCGTCTTGCTGAAATGTCCATAGAGTGTCATTACCGAAGTGATCCTTAGCTGACTCCAACATTGGCGTCAAAATATTCTCAATATAACATTTAGCATTGATTTTGGCGCCTTGTTCCACAAAAATTAAAGGAGATCTCCACGTTTCTGAAACGGCGGCCCAGACCATTACTGAAGCAGGTTTCATGGTTCTGTGGAGAGTTTTTTGGTTGTATGGGATGTCTTTTGCACTTCTACCAATTATTCTGTCATTCCTCCGGTTGTGAGCCATTTCCACTGTGAAAATTTTTTCGTCAGACCAAACAATTTCACCAGCCGTACCAGACTTCAATTCTCTCAGAAGTGCTTTGCTTCTCTCCAATCTCTTTTTCTTTACAGCTTCTGACAGAGTCTGTCTCTTTTGGAGGGTGAAAGAGGACATCTTTAGGTCTTCTTTGACAACTCTTCTCATTGTTCTGGGACTCACATTAGCTGTTTTGGCTAACAATCGTATTGACCTTTTCAGGTTCCTCCTGATCTTCTCTCGGGCACATTTTATCAGTTGCTTGGTGCGTTGTGAGCGTGGTCTACCACTTCTTGGACGATCAGTCAAGTCTCCTCTCTCATTAAAACGCTTCACACACTTCCAAATAGTCGATCTCGCTATTGAGAGAGTTTTTAAAATGACGGAATCTGACTTCCCGGCACGGTGTAGAGCAATAATGGCTTCTCTTTTGTCTGACATTTTTGAATTGACTAAATTTTTGTAAAAAATAACACTGCAACGTCATAATGTAGTGTCTCTACTATAGTTCAAACCCTATCACCTACTTAGGAACTTATTTTTAAGAATTATATTAATGTTTGAAAAATTGCTTCCAAATTTACGCCCCACCCTGTATTAAACATTATTCAATGCGAACCAATAATTATTACATTTTCTTCGAAAATATGACAAATTTTTTGCAAAATAAGGTATACCCAATTACCTATTTTATAGTAAAAATAAGTACAGTATACATTTTGTCACTATCAAACCTGGCCGGGGGGGGCAAGCCCCCCCCCCCCAAACCCCCCCAATCGGACCGCTAACCTAACCTTAGGTCCACTATATCTCTTTATATTTATAGCATGTAGTAATTTTATTAATAAAAAATTAATGAAAATTAATTAAAATGAATTATGCTATTCATATCGACCGTGGTTTTTTTTGCACCAGGGGTTTTTTGCTTGGGGGGTTCTTGTCCGGGGGGTTTATTGTACGTTTTTTTTTGTCCGGGGGGGTATATTGCACGGGGTTTTTTTGCACGGGGGGTTATTGTCCTGTCACCGAGAGAAATGGGGGGAATAAATGAAGAAAAAGTGAGTGTTAAAAAGTTCTAGTATTTTTATTAGCCTCTGCAATTGTCTGAATGAAGAAACTGGAAGTATATTAATCCTTTATAGTATAAGAAATCTACTTAAAATGTAGACACTTTAGATTTCACTTAAATTTTTTTTATATATATATAGATATATATAGAATATTTCCTTAAATTTTATCCATAAAATTCAAAAGGTTGATTACCAAAGTGAGCAAAGAAAGTTATGTCTTTGAGGAAAGCAAATCAATTAGTGGCAATGAACGTAATATTCTTCCAGATTCAATTTGAATAAGTTGTTCAATTCAAAACAAAGTTTTATCTTTTATTTCTTAATCAAATATACTTTTTTTTTTAATAAAGAAAACGCGTTAATTCTTTCTTTTCACAAATCAAAGTAATATTATTTCACTTCTCTCTTGCAATAAATTGAAATTGAATAGTTTCTAGCAAATTAGTTGGAGGAAATCTTCATTTAATGCATAAATGGCATGGAAATATAGGGACTGCTCTAGGTCTCATTTTGCTGAGTAGGCAAATTTACGTTTCAGAAAAATGAGCTCATGTCGACTATGAAATCTTCGATAGCATATGAGAGAGTAGAAATTGAAGAGGTATAATAATTGAGAACAAAATTTACTCACTTGAAATATTTTTGGATTGGAGATGAAAGTAAATTATTAGATGGCTACGAATTGTAAAGAAGATTTATACAAAAATGCTGTTTCATTGTTTACGTAGATATATTTATTCATTAAAATAATATTTATATTATATTATCGTTAAATTCTATGTACTGTAATCTAAAATTGAATATAGTTTGGTGATCATCGACTTACTTCTTTAAATATAATAGACCACCAAAGTGAAGTGATTTGGGTTCCTTCTTAGATTATCGCCGAAATATTCCTATGTTATTTTTACGGGAGAAAATGTAGGTGGTAAAACATCCCTTACAGTTGACTATTTACTTACGCTTGGAAAATTCTAAGTCGATATTTCGATACCTTATATCTAAACGCATTCACTAATAAAAAGTTCATTGAAATGTGTATTCAAATAAAAAAGTTACGAGCAATTTAATTAGAAATAACGTCAATTTTTTAGGAGTATAACTTATTATTGAAGTAGTTTTACTTACTTTATAACTTTTCTTTTAGAATAGGATTCGAAACCTAAGTATTAGGTTTATGTATTATTACAAGATTAAAGATATAATAATACAAAATAACTAGTTAGTTTCAAAACATGATATCAATCATATCACTATCATAATTACATTTATTTTAATTAATATAAGATAAAATAATATATAATAACTAGTTTCAGAATTTTAATTACCTAACTAGGTATATTTCATGAGTTACAAAGTAAGTTCACCATACCTATTTTCTCCATACCTAGTTCGGTTTCAGAATCCTATCCTAAGATAGAATGGATATAAAGTAAATAAAATTAATTCATTAATAAGTTATACTCCTAAAACTGAAAGAATATGATGTTATTTGGTAACCAATCTTTCAAATTTCTCGCGTAAAATAATTGTACAGGTTACCTAATTTACGGATTTGTCTCTTAATTGACGTTATTTCTAATTAAATTGCTCGTAACTTTTTTATTTGAATACACATTTCAATGAACTTTTTATCAATGAATGCTTTTAGATAGTAGGTATCGAAATAGCGACTTAGGATTTTCCAAGCGTAAGTAAATAGTCAACTGTAAGGGATGTTTTACCATCTACTTTTTCTCCCGTACGAATAACATAGGAATATTTCGCCGATAATCTAAGAAGGAACCCATATCACTTCACTTTGGTGGTCTATTCATTCATTTGGTTACCATTATTTTCCTTTACATATTCTTACAATATATATGAATTTAAAAGAATATTAAGATATCCCAAACGAAGTGTTGACTGATTTTCACCCTCCTTTTCCTGCAGTTTAACGTGTCTGCTGTCCTGTTGTGAGTCAGAGCCCTCAGGATCTTTTGGTAGGAGAGGACACTGTCAGCAGACAGCAGAGGTGAGAGAAATTTAGAGACATCAGTCAATTCTGATTATTTTACCGCAATGGAGAGCACAATTCTCACTCCGTGTCATTGATATTTACTCATTGAAGAATTCATTTGCATTTACCGAACACACAGAGAGGTTTCACTGGTCCCAGTAGCAGTAAGAGATGCCAGTCTGCAGTAACAAGTCTAGAAGTCCCACCCCGGGGTAAGAACACCATTGTAGGCAGTCCATCATCCAGAGAGAGTGACGATGGTACCAAACGGAACACTATGACCACAGGCAAATATGAATTATTACATAAATGTAATCAGTTCTAAAGCAAGGAAAATATTGTTAAGTGCATGTCTATAAATACCTGAGTTAATATTTTTCCACAAATATGAAAAGTACGATCTATATAATTATCTGAAATCAACTTCAATTAATTTTATTCTAAATTAAATTAGTCACAATATCAACTCTTCATAATAAGAATTTACTCCAATGTTCGATAACGGTAGAAAATCAGCATTTAATGATAAGGATTTTTGAAAATATGAACTACTGTTTCTAAAATTTCCTGATCTGATCTCTACAGGTAAAAGTGATTTAACGGCGATACTTAAAACTGAGAAAGAAGAGCGAGGAGTTACCGCACTGATACACAATTTGGAAGATGCGATAACTTAAGAAAATTGAATGATCAACAGAGACTAAGTTGTAGAATGTAGTTGCATGAGTAACTAATTAAAGCGGAAGGTTATATTTTACACGGTAATTATTTATTTACTTATCATTTTGTTTTTCGCCTAAATTTTGATGGGATGATTGTTTATTGTCAAATTTGGGAGCGATCCGGCCAAAGGTCAAGGTCAAAGTTATTTAATAACTCAAAAAGTATTCACCATATTGCACGGATCTTAATAGAACAATTTTTGGACAATATCCAGGAACCATTTGGTTAAATTTTGGGAGCAATTGGGTCAAAGGTCAAAGATCTAGGTCAAGCCCATTTATAACTTAATAACGAAAAATTATTCGACCAAATTGCCTGAAATATGGTGGGGCGATTGTCAACAGGAACCAGCCGGTAGAATTTTGGGAGTGATTCGGTCAAAGGTCAAGGTAATTTATTACTTAATAACTCAAAAAGTGTTGAACCAAATTACACAAAACTTGATGGGACGATTGGTCAATATCCAGTTACCAGTATATTTAATTTTGGGAACGAACGAATCAAAAGCTGAGGTCATTTATAAAGTGGGGGGGGGGGGGCAATGAAGCACACAAAGTTTCAACAACTTAAGTTAATAAGTTTTCCAGTTATGCAACTATATTCCAAGCCGGATCGGGCTTCTAAGGCCCGCTGGTCATTCCAGGGTTACAAATTCTTCTGTTATGTCATTGTGTCGTAAAGTGATTTCAAAATAAAACAATGATTTTTTAATAAAATCCACGCTTTTATTGCGCTACTATAAAAAATTAGTAGTACCCAACTTACTGCTTGGTGTCCCCACCATATTATTTTACTTAAGGTAGTTTAAGCAGATATATTCCTGCAAAACTATGATAAAATGAAGTTATTGGGTTCATATTGCCAGATATAGCAATGCTTTTATTAGGGAAACATTGTCATGGTTATATTTATTTGATATAAAATACATTATTTCACTGTGTCAAACTAATTTATATTATTATTTGTTTTGTATATAAATATTTATATTGTGAGAGCTTCAAATAATGTTTAAGAAATTATAATTTCATAATCTTAAATAAAAAATAATATTATTTTACTCATGTGCGAAAGATTTTCCATTAAATATTCTATTTACCTATATAATATTTATTATATATATATATATCTGATATAAATTCATTTCAAATTAATATATTAATTAATGGTGTTTAAATATCCTACATCACTTATATCATTATTAGCAAGTACACTTTATTTCCCGTTAAATTTCGGCTGATCATTTGTAGTCTTGCAGTATCCTATAGTATCCAACCAAGAATATAGACTTTATTTATTTAGTAAAAGAGTATCACTGACATCCAGAGGACAAAAGAGGTTTCGTTCTGTTTCTGTTCTACTTATGTGTTCTTATGGGTGTGGTTTCATTTTGTTTCTTTTCATGTAAATGTCACAGCTTGAAGCAAACCAATCAGCCTAAGAGCTTCCCAGCAATTCTGGTTGTGAATACAAACACTCTTATGGAACTTTCGGATGTACTGTCATTGAGATTAATGTTGCCATTTATTGACAGTGACTTGCAATTAGAAGAGTTTGAGAAAAACGAAATTATAAATGACTAAATCGATTTTTTGTATTTGATCGATTTTTTTTGTATGTGTACTTGATTTAGTAGACCAAATTTTTATTGATATGTCGAAGCTGAAGTTATTTATTCTTGCAGGAGATAATAATTTGGAAGATTATTTATGTATAAAAGTTTCATAAAAGCATATTTAACATTGCATAAATATTTAAATATGATTCAATTATAAAAAGCTTCCGATACATGTCTAATTGTTTATTGAACTTATGAAAGTTTGTTAAATTCCTTTAAACTTATTTCAGAGCTGATATCAGTCGTGCAAATTATCACAATAGGACATTGAGGTCGCACTATACGCATGTAGTTTCCAGTGAACATTTCTCTCGGAGATAAGCTTTGGACTCTCGAAAACTGTTACAAAGAAGTATACCGAAAACTACTGATATCAAATAAAGATTAAAGATAATAAGCTTTAAAAGAGATTATAAGGGCCCAGATGTCATTAAATTTAATTTAATTACTACCGAAATTCAGCTTTTATGGTACTCTTTCGATAAATTGTGTTGCATTATGTTATGTCTTAATTAATAATTTTAACAAAGAAATGAATTTAGTGTTATTTCAAATTTTAATTCTGAATCTAACGTCAATATTAATTTTTATTTTTCTCCATGCACAATATCGGAGTATACGATTCATCCAATACAGATTTTAAATACATGGTATGGCAGTTGTCCGCCTGACAGCTTGTAGTATGGCAATAATTGTCCGTTATGGCAGTTATCCGCATGGCAGTTGTTAGTATGGCAGTTGTCCGCATGTCAGTTTGTCGTATGACTGTATCTGCCAGGCAGTTTTTCATATAATAGTTGTTCGCATGGTCGTTTGTCGTAAGTCAGTTGTCGGAATGGCAGTTTTCCGCATGATAGTGGTCAGTATGACTGATCTTCGCAAGTCAGTTGTCCTAGAGCCGTCCACACATATCAGTCAAGGTTTGGCACAGAACTATTTGCATACGATTTGAACCTCACATTTCCTCAAAGGTGGTACATTCAAGGAATAGGAATTCTAAAACTTACGTATGGTGATGAGACTCATCATTTATATTTTTCATTCCGAAAAATGGCATTGGATTTATATCTAGCATGTTTAACACAAAGACAATTGTTACTTGTAGAAGTGTCTATTTAAGTGTCTTTAATTTAACATTTTTGCCAAATCGAGTCTTTGAAACGACAGTCTTAGTAAGGTCACATTACAATGAAGGCAGATTACACGTTTATCTAATATACATTTTAGTTACATACAATAATGTTATATTTGAGCATTTGCCTAGGTAATTATCACTTAGCACTTAGCCAATCACTTAGCCATATTCTTTAGGTTGAAAGATTGGTTTCATTCCCTTCACTCCGGGATAAATATCTTCCCTTCGAAGAGGTTGACAAGTAACTATTAAGTTAATAGATATAAATTTACACACTTCGCTGGGAAATGATCTCATTACATACATGGTATAATCTTTTACTTCTTCAGTAACACAATACACACTGAATCTAGCAACAAATATATCTGTTACAGCCAATACTTCTCACTAAGATTCTAAATATTTTAAACATTTTTTCTCTGCTAGTTTTCAACATTTTGAAAGTTATTCTATAAAATGAGAAAAATAAAAACATTATGGTTGGTCCTCTTGCTGATGATATGAAAACTTTAAACGGAGCGTGCAGGTAAATTCGAACATTTGCTAATACTTTTTTTATTGGAATAAAATAATTAATTATGTAATGTGAAACATATGAATAATAACTATTAAAGAAAATAAAAATCATTTTATTTTGAAAAAGTACCAACTAATTACAAATAGCTCGAATTTTGAGCTATCTTGTTCTATTACCATAAACCTTGCGTGAATATCGTTTTCATATCTGCGTATAATTTTCATAAATATACTAATTTATTAGTTAGCATCAGTTAAAGTAGTTAATTAAATTATCTATTTCTTATTTCGAATTAGAGCCACCCTCCGTTTAAAGCTATGAAAAGAGGTTCATTGATTGGTTGATAATATATTTAATTTAAGCATAATTTAAAGAATTATTTGATGTGAAGAGTTCCATGCACTCGATTGCATATTCATGATATTAGATTGCTGTCTAGGCTGAAATAAAACAAGTCTTGATATGAAGTACATTTATTACACCCCTCCTGGTGATGACGTAAAACTGTGGATATCATAAAAACATATGATGAATATTCATTTGAGAAGTGAATTTGAAAAGCCTAAAAAGGAGCTTAATTATTATTACTAATTTGTGATTATTGTACATGTATGATCCAGGACAAAAGTAAGGGAATTATGCACTGATATAGGGACATTAATATGTTATGAAATTCTGATATAACATGGAAAAAGAAGGAAATTAACGCCAAAACAGTTCAGGTGGAATTTTATCGGCGATACAAGCGTTTCAAATTGAAGTTCAAACAGATGAGTAAATCTCAGAGTTTCATAGGAAGCATTTATTGATAGTTGAAATGTCTGAGGAGAATTGGTTAGCTAAATTAGCAGAAAATTGACATTTGTTGTTAATGATCAGCACAGTAATTACCATTTAGAACTATTTCATTCACTCAGAGGATTATAGATACTTCTATCTATTAATTATAGTATTTGTCCTTTGTAGTCTATGAAAATATCGACAGAAAATAACAAAATTGTTCAATTATTTGTAATTCATTGAATTTAATAAACAGAAAGGGACATATATATAAATTGACAGATATTCTGAACGACATTTCTTTCTACTTTTTAGAACAAATTTTAACTTTGAAGTACGCTATATCATTTCCGTCGAATGGGGAAAGTTTGAAAATTAACGTTACTTTACGAGGTCAGTTATAGGGCTATAATTAGTTCGATATCTGGTGTAAAATACTGCATGGAGAGTTCTTTAGTTCTATTGTTATAATAAACATCTTGCTAAATAGAGCACTAAATTCATTATAATGTCTTATAGTGAACTGTTTTTATTGTCTAAATAATTATCTAATTTAAAGCAATGAATGGTCAACATTCTATCTCCACATATGAATAAAAATCAAGTTCAATTTTGTAGCGTTTTGTAGCAATGAAATTTATTCCACCAATATCGTATCTATTATTTTCTGGTGTAGTATATTGGGAGGACATTAAAATATAGTGTATCTACCATTTCTTTATATTTTATATTTATTTTATTTTATTTAACCAATTGCAAGTGGCTTCACTATATATAGACGCTCTGAAAATTGGTCCCATTTAGCGGAGCGTCTATACAGGGTGTCCCAAAAAAACCGATACCCAAATTTCAAAGGCTGTAATTCAAAAACTATTAAACTTAGAAAGAAATGGAAAACCACATTTTGTTTCTCAACATTTTTTCTATCTCTGTACATAATATTAGATGAATCAATTCAACGAATTTTTAGTGACCGATACCAAAAACCTGCTTGCGCACTTTCAGTAAAACACTTATTTCACAGTTCGAATTGTTTAAGAAGCACTTACAGAAAATTTGCAAATAAATGCAATAAAAAGGGGATTAGTTGTTAACTAAATCTACATTCAACTGAATTGTAACCTTAAATTTGAAGTGACATCCTTACAAAATGTACGAGCGAAACAAACACCTAATTACCAATCTTCCTCGGCGGCTGAATTTTGCTCTTTGGTTTTAGCAAAGAAATGTCTGGTTTGTGGACGATAATGTGGTTGGTGATGAGACCACTTTTCATTTGAATGGTAAAATAAATTATCATAACGTTCGCACTTATTCCCCGAAGAACCAACCTCCTACTTTCAACTTTGACGTAAGAATTTTGTGAGAGAAAGTCCGTATGTGGATTGGACTAGGTACCAATGGCCGACTTGGCCGTATCGTCTGTCCTTATTTTTACAAAAATAATTTTAATGGAGATAGATACCTTGATCTAATAAATGATAAAATCGTTCCAAGACTTCGAGAAATACATGGAAACAGAATCAATCGAACCTGGTTGGTTCAGGATGGGTTCAGAACTGTTAAAGTAAGGAAAAACTAAATGAGCTATTCGGCAATACGCATTATCGCCCTGAATCATCGTAACGAATCATCGCCTGAAATTATTTATAGGAGGAAGAGTTTGATTTTTTTTCGGTTGCATATTAATGAATGCCTTTTATTGTTGTAAAAACGGTTTTTAATAAACAATTTTAATAAACTGTTGAAAGTAATTAAAAACATTGTTTTAATATACTAAAATTTGAAGTTAAACCAAAAGTGCGCAAACAGGTTTTGGTATCGGTCACTAAAAATACTGTGTAAAGAAAACAGTTTGATATTTTCATCTAAAATTATGTACAGATATGGAATAAATGTTGATAAACAAAATGTGATTTTCAAATTTTTTATAAGTTTAATAGTTTTTGAATTACAGCCATTTAAATTTGGTTATCGGTTTTTTGGGACACCCTGTATACATACAGTCGCTAAATTTCTTTGCTGTAACAGTCAAGCAGCAGGGTCGGAATTTAAAAAAAAAGACAAGTAAAAACACATATTTACCCGTTATTCTGCAATAATGGGGGGGGGGGGGCTAAAATAGATGAAGGTTCCGCTACC
>CANNZV010003576.1:23-59393 GCA_947561585.1 Caprella mutica
AAACAGAGATTTTATTCTTACAAACTTTAATAGCCATAATAATTTTTTTAACCTCTATATTAAAAAAATATAAATGAAGCTAGTAAAGATAACGGACCAAAAATTAAGCTAGTAAAGATAACGGACCAGAAATAAAGCTAGTAAAGATAACGGACCAGAAATTAAGCTAGTAAAGATAACGGACCAGAAATGAAGCTAGTAAAGATAACGGACCAGAAATTAAGCTAGTAAAGATAACGGACCAGAAATAAAGCTAGTAAAGATAACGGACCAGAAATAAAGCTAGTAAAGATAACGGACAAGAAATAAAGCTAGTAAAGATAACGGACCAGAAATAAAGCTAGTAAAGATAACGGACCAGAAATAAAGCTAGTAAAGATAACGGACCAGAAATAAAGCTAGTAAAGATAACGGACCAGAAATAAAGCTAGTGAAGATAACGGACCAGAAATAAAGCTAGTGAAGATAACGGACCAGATATGAAGCTGGTAAAGATAACGGACCAAAAATAAAGCTAGTAAAGATAACGGACAAGAAATAAAGCTAGTAAAGATAACGGACCAGAAATAAAGCTAGTAAAGATAACGGACCAGAAATAAAGCTAGTAAAGATAACGGACCAGAAATAAAGCTAGTAAAGATAACGGACCAGAAATAAAGCTAGTGAAGATAACGGACCAGAAATTAAGCTAGTAAAAATAACGGACCAGAAATAAAGCTAGTAAAGATAACGGACCAGAAATTAAGCTAGTAAAGATAACGGACCAGAAATTAAGCTAGTAAAGATAACGGACAAGAAATAAAGCTAGTAAAGATAACGGACCAGAAATAAAGCTAGTAAAGATAACGGACAAGAAATAAAGCTAGTAAAGATAACGGACCAGAAATTAAGCTAGTTAAGATAACGGACAAGAAATAAAGCTAGTAAAGATAACGGACCAGAAATTAAGCTAGTAAAGATAACAGACCAGATATGAAGCTAGTGATGATAACGGACCAGAAATAAAGCTAGTGAAGATAACGGACCAGAAATTAAGCTAGTAAAGATAACGGACCAGAAATAAAGCTAGTAAAGATAACGGACCAGAAATTAAGCTAGTAAAGATAACGGACCAGAAATAAAGCTAGTAAAGATAACGGACCAGAAATTAAGCTAGTAAAGATAACGGACAAGAAATAAAGCTAGTAAAGATAACGGACCAGAAATTAAGCTAGTAAAGATAACGGACAAGAAATAAAGCTAGTAAAGATAACGGACCAGAAATTAAGCTAGTAAAGATAACAGACCAGATATGAAGCTAGTGAAGATAACGGACCAGAAATAAAGCTAGTGAAGATAACGGACCAGAAATTAAGCTAGTAAAGATAACGGACCAGAAATAAAGCTAGTAAAGATAACGGACCAGAAATTAAGCTAGTAAAGATAACGGACAAGAAATAAAGCTAGTAAAGATAACGGACCAGAAATAAAGCTAGTAAAGATAACGGACCAGAAATTAAGCTAGTAAAGATAACAGACCAGAAATAAAGCTAGTAAAGATAACGGACCAGAAATGAAGCTAGTAAAGATAACGGACCAGAAATAAAGCTAGTAAAGATAACGGACCAGAAATAAAGCTAGTAAAGATAACGGACCAGAAATAAAGCTAGTAAAGATAACGGACCAGAAATAAAGCTAGTAAAGATAACGGACCAGAAATTAAGCTAGTAAAGATAACGGACAAGAAATAAAGCTAGTAAAGATAACGGACCAGAAATTAAGCTAGTAAAGATAACGGACCAGAATTTTTTTTTTTTAGTTCTAAAAAATATTTGCTTTAGTATTTTATAAATACACAACCTTTGAAATGATAATATTAATGATTATGTATTAATTTTGCATATTTTATTAATTGAAGGAATTGATAAAAAGCGTGATCCATTTTGAAGTTGTGAAGAACGAGTAGCAAAAAGATGGAAAAAACTTATCCTCAAATCCTTTATATGGTATCTATGATTCCAAAATTATATTCTTATTCCAATTAATGATCAATTATTTAATAATTTAACCAAGTAAAGGTAACGGACTAGAAATGAAGCTAGTAAACATAACGGACCAAAATTAAACTTAGTAAAGATAACGTACTGTGGTCCGTTATCTTTACTTGCTCCAAAATAAATAATTATAAAATAAAAGCATTTACTAAATTATTGCCATTTAATTTAAACTTCATTTAGTTACAAGATTTGGTAGAGAGAAAAAATATTCTAGTCTCCCTTAGAAAGAGGTGGCATTCATTTTCTTTCAGAAAATATACCAAAGAAAACTTCTTTGGGACCAACTTCTCTATTTTGAATTGATTAGTGTTCAAGAATTATCGAATTAAATTAATATCAAACTGGAGGTTATTGAATAATGAATCCTATTAGATAATTAATATTTGATGAAGAATAGTAACTTATTACAGAACTATATCAATCATAACAAGGTAAGATCCGAAATTCAAAGTAGAGTAAAATTCTAATTATCATACGGTTAACAATTGCGATTATATAGTATTTAATATTATCAAAAAAAATTGTTACTATTATCTAAAACTAGTCAATTGATTACTGTCATCTAAAACTGGTAAATTTATTACTATCATCTAAAACTGGTCAATTGATTACTGTCATCTAAAACAGGTCAATTGGTTACTATCATCTAAAACTGGTCAATTGGTTACTATCATCTAAAACTGGTCAATTGGTTACTGTCATCTAAAACTGGTCAATTGGTTACTATCATCTAAAACTGGTCAATTGGTTACTATCATCTAAAACTGGTCAATTGGTTACTATCATCTAAAACTGGTCAATTGGTTACTATCATCTAAAACTGGTCAATTTGTTACTATCATCTAAAACTGGTCAATTGGTTACTATCATCTAAAACTGGTCAATTGGTTACTATCATCTAAAACTGGTCAATTGGTAATTATATTTTAAAATTAAATAACACATGAGGCAGTTATGAGTTGATTTTTTAAACAATGCTTATCATTTACCAAAATTGTGGGTTTAAAAATACCTAAATATACTAAATAAGAATTTTTCTAATATTTTTTGTTGAATTTTAACTTAGTGCTATTGTGTTTGTCCTACAACTCCACCATTTATTTTTCATCAGTGACATAATATGATCACAAGAACCATAAAGGCTAATATTCTATTACTGTGGATAGTTTCAAGACGTGACGGGTTAAGCTATTGAAGAAAACTAACATTTGTTCTTTTTCATTTAAGATATATATTTATTAGCGAATTAACAAAAATAGTGATCATATTTTAGAGCTTTTGAAAATTTCATAATTCATTAATTATCAATATCCTAATATAGACTAATTTGCAACCAAATTTGATGATCTACGTCTCACTCAGTTATACAAAAATTAATAAAGTCAATTGAATTTAGTATCAACAAATAATTAGAGAAATAGGAAGAATCACATTGAAAGATTATTAGAGGTTATTTAAACTCAGCGTTGAAGGTTTTTTCAGTTTTCAAGCTTTCGAATAGAAAGATTTCTATTCATCATCAGAAGAAGGGTGGAAAACCTTGACCGACAATGAATTTTATGACCAACGGTTGTAATTTGGATACCATCTTTCTATATAAGCTATCTTTCTTATAGTTTATTAATATCAAAAAATCTATTAGATATTTAATAATAAATAGGCTGCATTTCAGTCAGTGGTAAATGACACACAATTCACTTTTCTGTGTAAATGGCTGTAAGATCTTTGGATTATATCACTGGCGCTGAAAGGAAAATAAATACAAGAGACTTTGAAGAAGCAATCAGACATCAAAGTAGTGACAACGAAATTTAACCAAACATGGAAAAAAACATCGGAAAAAGTATACCAAACATCAAAAAATATATTAGATATTTAAATATGAAACCGATTTTTTTTTAATTAGTTACTACCTATAACTACTGCTGAAAACATTCATTCTCTAAAAAAAAATACTTTCTATATATATCTGTAACAAAATCATATGTGTTGTATTGTTCTCAGGTGCCTTCTTGTGTCATCTTGTTTCTATACGTGTCTTCTATTCCTATGCGCTACTTGTTCCTGTGTGTCCTCTTGATCCTATGTGTGTGTCTTCTTGATCCTATGTGTTTCCTTTTCATACTATGTGTGTCCTCTTTATCCTATATGTGTGTCCTCTTTATCCTATGTGTGTGTCCTCTTAATACTATGTGTGTTCTCTTGGTTCTATATGTGTATCCTCTTGGTCCTATAAGGCTCTATGTGTGTCCTCTTAGTCACATATGTGTGACCTCTTGATACGACGTGAGTCCTCTTGACACACAGTCTTTAACAGCATCGACTTTTCGCTGATGAAGCTGAAATGTTGAGAAAATATCATTATTATTACTTGACATATAAATTTTTTAAAGAGTGCAGGCGTACTCCGCTCTTATTACAAAATCCCGACTTACTCTTACTACAAAAAGGTAATATGTGTGAGACATGTCCCAACGTTACATTTTTATAATTATTATCCCTACAATATTCTGTATTCTACGAACAAGAGATCAAAGAAAGTATTATATAACTGACTATAGTGATATTTTAATTTGGAGTGACGTGGTATGTAAATTAGGACTGTGCAACATAAGTTTAATATATTATAATCATTTTAAAACTAAATTGTGCAACTGCAATAACAATTCTTAATATTATAAATTATAGATTGTGCTATTTCATAGAGTAGAATATTGAAAAGGTCAAAAATTTGGATTTTTCGATTCAATTGTTACGTAATGTGGCTTTATCTAAAATGAAACATAGCATACTATAAAGTTTTAAAAACAAATAAATACTATTTTTAAGGGGACCGTCCATAAATTTTGGAAAGAAATTATTAATGAAGCTACGGTTATTAAACTTAGTTCCTAAATATAAAATTGAATTCTCTATCGTTTTTGTTCATGGCATTTTTTCGATTATACGCATAGAAAACAAGTTATTCGAATTTTGAACGTATATCGAGCTGGTTTTTTAAACAAACATGTACTTCTAATACAGTTTTGAAGTTAAGGCTTTGCAGTTTTTTTCATTCGATTCCCCATACTATTCTCTACAAGATGATTACAAGCGATTTTCGAATTTCAAATTAAGTTACGAAAAATTCGAAAAAAAATTAACATTTATATTTCGAAAAAAAATTCAACATTCAAAAATCGCTCGAGATTATCTTTTAGGGAATAACCAGGAAAATCGAATGAAAAAAACGCAAAGCCGTAGCTTAAAAACTGTATTAGAGGTACATGTTTGAATACCAAAATTTGTGGCTATTTTGAAGTGCCTCAAAAAGGCATTCGGAGTTATTGGGTGACCGACCATGTTTTTGAAAAAAAAATTATTGATGAAGCTATGGTTCTGAAACTTCGTACCCACATACAAAAATGAATTCCTTATCGTTTTTGGTCCTCGCCTTTTTTTGATTAGACCCATAGGAAACGAGTTATTCGAACTAACAGAGCGCTATACCCCCCTCCTCCCCCTCTCCCCAGGGGCAAAGCGTCACACAGGCACACTCTAGAGTTATGATTTTTTGTACAATCGTTCATAAAGTTATTAGGTACCTATTTATGAAATGAAAAAAAATGATACAATTACGAGATTTTTCCATGGACGGTGCCCTTAAAATAATCATTTTTATCATGAAATCCACTTTAGAAACCTACGGCGTACCATCTCTCATAAAATAACCTCTTTCGTTAAATGTATTAAAGATAAATTTATATTTATTTGCTATGTTAATTTTAGTGATTATTTTAAATTTAAGAAGTTTCCAAACAATTCCTAATCCATAATACGAAACATTTCTGGATTAGAGTCATACAGGCAGAAAAGGAATGATAGCCACATACGCAACAATTGAATCGAAAAATCAAAAACCTCATACAATAAACAATGCAATAAAACCTCATACAACAATTTCTGACCAATTCAATTTCTGACTCTATATATAATAGCACAATCTATAATTTACAATATTAAGAATTATTACTGTAGTTGCACAATTCAACTTTAAAATAATTATAATAAATTAAATTTATGTTGTACAGTCGGACAGTCCTAATATATATGCCACGATGTACAGTCGTATTGAGCCTTTTTATGCACATCCAACTTTGTAAGACACTGACAACATTAATAAGCTCCTATTTCTATAAAGCAAGAATAGGTAACTATAAATTTCAAGTCCCAATTAGAAGGAGAATTTAAGTACAACAAAAGAAGTGTCTTCATGAAATCACCAGTTACAGATTGTAGAACTGTATACATCTGTCAACCAAAGAACTGTACTCATCTGTCAACCAAAGAACTGTACACATCTGTCAACCAAAGAACTGTACACATCTGTCAACCAAAGAACTGTACAGATCTGTCAACCAAAGAACTGTACAGATCTGTCAACCAAAGAACTGTACACATCTGTCAACTAAAGAACTGTACACATCTGTCAACCAAAGAACTGTACACATCTGTCAACCAAAGAACTGAACACATCTGTCAACCAAAGAACTGTACACATCTGTCAACCAAAGTACTGTACACATCTGTCAACCAAAGAACTGTACACATCTGTCAACCAAAGAACTGTACACATCTGTCAACCAAAAAACTGTACACATCTGTCAACCAAAGAACTGTACACATCTGTCAACCTAATATATATATATATTAGGACTGTACAATATTCACACTCTAAATTAAAATATTACTATAGTCAGTTATATAATATTTTCTTTGATCCCTTGTTCGTAGAAAACAGAATGTTTTAAGGATAATAATTATAAAAATGTAAGTTTGAGACATGTCTCACACTTATTACCGTTTTGAGACGCGATTTGGGTGTACGCCTGTACAAGAAAAAAGCCCAGTTAATTTTGGGAAACTATAAATTTATTTCAATAACTTCTTTTATTAGAAAAAAGTATAAGAAATGAAGTATTTTTAATATTACTTCCATAAGATTTACTAAAAATTTGCTTTATTTTATTTAGGCGAGACTGATGCCAGTGAAAAAAATGAGTATGCGTGCAAAGCGTGCTACTATGAACACTTGCAGCTAATCTATAAACGATAATTGCTTAACAACCCTACTGCTACTAACAACAGTAACATTTTTTATGTATGAAACCTATTGATTGGACAATATACATCAACATTGCCTATACTCTTCAAACTCTGACCAATCAGTTAAAGCGCACGAGTGTTCGAGGTAAGTACAGCTTTTATTACACACCGCTTTTATAAAAGTGGCAGTAATTGCGAGACATGTCTCGATGTTATTACCGTTCGTATAAGACACGGGAATTTTACTGTAACTACAATAAATATCAATATTACTATACAGATGAGGTTATTAATTAGAAGAAATTGGATTAGAAATTCAACATGTCCATTTTAGGGTAAGTTCTGTGTTATCGCACGGTTCCATATTTTCGGAAGCGTAGATATCTATAATCTATATACAGTATAATAATCATTATTTATATTTTATTCAAATTGGTATCCATGATACCAATTAGAAAGTTTAAATAATATATATTTTCTTTCCTTTCGTGTCCGAAATTTTAGAACCAACTAATTTAATTATTTAAATTTTTTTTTTAAATTATTTAAAGAAGGTTTGCTTCTTCTGGGAGGGGGCCTTTATAAAAAAATACTAATAACTTGGATCATATACCTTACTGCCTAAAATGTTTCAGAGCATAAAATTAAAGTTTGTTGGTTTAATGGAATACAATTATGTCAATAAAAGTATCTAATAATTAATTACTCACCTATACTGAGTAAGAGTTAAGCTATGGTTAAACCTTTAATAAATTCGAACACATAGATTCAACTACTTTTCGGCAACAAATACTGGAACACTGTTAAATAGGCTTAGTACCTACTCTAACTTTGAATAAAAATTTCTTTTATCATAACTCATAAAAAATGAAACGTTTTTCAAACCTTTCGCTCCTTACGGCATTTCAGTAGCCATGAAATTTTATGTTATTTATGTGTATTCTTTTCCGTGAGCCTCTCTTCAGTAAAGTACATGATAGAAGCATGGAACATGACGGAAATTTCAGTCATGTTCCCACGCTAAGTATGTTACATGACGGTCATTTCCGCTCAGCGCCTGTGAATGGTATACTGAATGTATTTTGTAAAAGTTATTATTTACAATGTGTTCTTGTGACTAAATAAGATGCATTTAAAAGAAATTAATATTTTTTGTATTTTTTTTTTTGTATTACATCCGAAAAAGTTTCACAAACTTATGGAAATTTAAAAGCATTCCCAAAAGAAACCTAAATAAAGTACAACTCCTCTCTAATGAACTCCTGTATAGTGAACCATCCTGATGAGAAGAGTCCTTATTAATAAAATTATCTGTATAGTATAAATATTTTGTTTAGTCCATCATGGAATGGCCATCAATTTTCTATGAATCTCTATAAAGTACAACTTCTCGATCTAAAGGGTGTCGCAAAAAAATGAAACCCATTTTCAAACTAGTTAACTGTAAGAGGTAGAAATTTTCTAAAAACATCATTTTATTCCTTCACTTTTTCTGCATATATCTAGAAAATCTGTTAAAGTTGAGACAAAAATTAAGTATCCTGCAGCAAATTAAAGAAAGATAACTAAAAATGGCTTTCGCGAAGATGAAATATACGAAAAAAAATAACAATAGGTATAATTCTTTTCGTATGGATGTAAAAATATTAATTATATTATTTTCTGTAACAAGTAAAAAAGAATTAAAATCCTAATTATCATCTGAGAATTGATGTTTGATATAAAATGGATATCTTTAATAAAATCAGCTCGCCGTTAATTTGTATCTCCTATTCGAAACCCTCAAAATGCAGCTTTCAAAAGAACAGAGTTTTTGTTGTGACCAGTTATTTAAGCACTGAAAGCTTTAAACATGTTCAACATCATTTTGAACATAGCTTTCAGGATAGATTTCCACCAACTATAAAACCATATTGACTAATATAATTAAATTAAAAACTGAAGAAACCACTTTGAATTTGAACAAAATTCGATTCGGTCGCATGAGAACAGAACGAACCCATGAAAACATTAGTATTATTCATGAACAGTTTATTGAGAATTCAAACAAATCAATCTGAAGGAATGAATTATACATCAGTAAAGACACATTTCACCGAATTGTTAAACACGATGTGAAGTATCATCCTTTCAAGAACTCTTAGAACTGATTTACCACAGGATAAATTTTTCAAAATGGTTTCTGCAAAAAATGCTCGTTTTGGAGAAGACATCGTGATTGGCGATGAAGAAGTATTTCCATGAATGAAAGAGTCGATAAACTAAACGACAATTAAATGGAAAGTAGGTAATTAATTTTTACTTCTACCATATGGAAATAAATTATACCTACTCTGAAGAATTTTTTGTTTTTTGTCCTTGCGCAAGCCCTTTTTATTTCTATTTTTTCAATTCACTGCTGGATGTTTAATTTTAGTCGTAAATTTAACAGATTTTCATGTAAGATGCAGAAAAATTATAAGAATAAAACCATAGTTTTAGAAAAATCCTAACTTTAATAGTTTGTAAAATAAACTAATTTGAAAATGGGTTTCCTTTTTTTTGCGCCACCCTGTATAATGAGTTCTGTATATTGAAACATCCTGAATTTTAGTGTCCTAGGAATTGAAATACCCTGTATAATGATTTTATTTAAAAGAAAAGAAAATATTTTGCGTAGTCTGCCATAAAAGTGCCAATTTTCCATGTGTCTCTTAAATCCTCTATAATGAAGTAGTCACTCTATAGTGAACTACTCGAAGTTCACTACAGAGCAGTTCTACTAACTCGTATAACATTATAGTTTTATTCCAATCTTGTAAGAATCAATAACAATGACCGACACACCGAAATAAAATATATATTAAGTAAAATATCAGCCGTGATAATAAAATTCTACGTCATTTTCTAGGTGAGTTATTCAATGATTAGAAAAGGTGCTTCAAGCTAGAATTATCCTGAGAATAATAAACATGACTGGGATTAATCGTGCGACCTTTGTGATTCAAAAAATAAAAATTTACGCCAATTTAGACTTTCTCAAGTTATTAACTCTCCTGGTGCTCTTCGCTCTTGTTGTACATCGACTTCACGCAAAAGTTCCAACTGTGAAATCATCCAACGTCTTACAAGGTTATTCGCTATATTGAGATGCATGAACATAATAATCACTTGATGACAAATTAATATATTCGAAAAATTATGTACGAAAAATTCACAGATACGAACTATTGCGCATCGCAAGCTCTCCAAAATGGGGAATATGACAATAGGACTAAATCATGGAAGTCTTCCAAGTGTGATATTCATTTATATGACCAAAAGTGAGTTATAGTTTAATTCATTTCGTTGTCCATTACATTAAATGTTTATTGCATTTAGCCATAAATTGTACAACTTTAGCAAAATTAATATTAAAGTGAAGCTTTGGTGTTTCAGAGATGTCGGTGCATGTACTGAGAAGATTTATGAAGCTCAGAAGAGACCACTTTGGATAATGATGTTTGGTGACTCCAAAATCAGAGATTTTCTGAAACATTTTGAAAAAACGGTAAATATTAACATATTTAGCGTCGTGTCCTTGCAAAGTGAGTGTTAGTGAGGTCTTCATATGTTTATCATAAACTTATAAGGGTTAGAGTAATCCATGAACTACTTCGAACCTCCCTAACCCAATTGAAAATAGGAGCAGGTTCCAGGCAGTGGTTGAGCTGATAGGGGTAGTCACTACGGTAGCCAGGGAGCAGCGAAAGCACAGCGTGGAAGCCAAACTGTCCGCTATGGGGGCTAATTATACTTCGGTGTAACTGCACAGAACTACTCAGGGCGGCTACTTCTATTTGCCTATCGCGCTGCCTACCTGCAGATACGCGGCCCTTAGCTAAAACTCCTATAATAGTAACATAATATTACAGTCGTGGCTAGGGGCCGCGTGTCTGCAGTTAGGCATCGCTCTAGGCGATGCCTAGGCGCGCCAAAGTTAGGCGCGCCCAAAGTAATTCTGCGCAGTTACGCTGGAGTAGAATTAGACCCCAAAGCGGTCAGTTTGGCTCTCAGACTGCCGTGATGACTACCCCGATCGGCTTAACAGCTGCCTTCAACCTGCTCCTATTTTCACTTTGGAAGTTACTTTCTGGAAATTTTCAGTGCCCAAGTAATTTCTATATATATTAGGAAATAACTATTGTTTTAAATTCATATTACTATTAGCGTTGATGATAAAAACATTATTTTTGAATGGGTTGTTAACTCTAGAATATGTGACGTGACAGGTTTACCAGAAGTTAGACTATAAACATATTACCATAACAGTGTTGTGCTTCATTTCAGTTAAATATGACTATGAAAGACGTTAAGCCGAAGGAAGTCAATGCCACGGAATTACACTTCACCAATAAAACTAATAACCTTAATGTGAGTGGTCGAATTGCACTTTCATTTCGTAAAGCAATTTCTAATTATAATTTTCTAGTCTTATTTCTTTATAAAAACGAATCTTCCATGTTTCAAATTACTTATATTTAATAGAGTGATACTGGACTTATATTTGATACGGGAGTTTCACTGCAGTGAAACTCTTGAGCTATGAAGTATTGGTTTACTCATAACTCATGTGCACTATATAATAGTTTTCTATGATTGAAATCTTGAAGAGAATTATAGTTTTTGAGGGATAACTAGGATAAAATTATTGACGTATATCGTTTTCTATAATATAAACATAGAAAATACTCCATAAATCAGGTGCATTTCATAACTCAGGTCCTTCATTACTCCAGTGCTTCATATCGCAGAACTTCATTACTCAGGAGTTTTACTGAAATAATATTCTTAATTTATTTCCCATTAAGAAGAATTTACTGTTGTATTATTAATAGCAGGTTCATTTGAAATATGTGTTTGGTTTCAGATAAGGTATGTTGACAAGTTCGGAGTGACAATGAGGGTGTGTACTTCAGAGACTTTACACTTGAAAGCAACTCAACACTTAATGAAGTATTACATCAATGACGAGAGACTTGACAACATTCTGAAGGTAACTTTGATTTTCTTTCCTCCGAATTGCTACAGTTTTTTAAAGATTTTCCACTTTAAAATTCCTCTCTACTTTAAACTGAAATTTCTCTAAAAATGCTTTAAATTTATAGTTCATGAGGTAATATAACTTATTACAGTTAACAGAAAAGAAATTGATCAATAATTCGATTGGTCATTGATTATTTAAGAAAATATTCACAGTCACTGTCCAAAATTTCTAAGATTCAATAGAAGAACAAGTACTGCAGCCTAAATTTATCAAGTATTATAGTAATTTTAATGGTACCTATAAAGGTTCACTTTAAAGGTACCTATAATGTTTTTTTAGAGTTATAGTAGTTGAGAGCGGTTTAGTTAGCCCTTTATAATATGTCTAAATGCTATATTATAGTTTTGCATTTCTTAGATATATTGGATTTTTTTCTACGCTTGAAAGTAAAGTAAAAACTTAAATTACATATTTTGATAAAAACATAGAACCAAATTTGAAATGGTTTGCAGTTTTGTAATCAGTATTCTTAGATGTAATGAATAGAGTTATAAAAAATTAGAGTGAAAGGGACCTTTAACTACATATCGATAAACTTTAAATTACAGCTGAGTATTACCCCTGATATCATTTTATTTGGCATGAGTATATGGTACCTTGAAGATTACCCGAAAGAAAGTCAGCGTACCAAATTGTACAGAGAAGACACCAAGAAATTAAATGAGGTAAGTCTGAAGGTTCTAAAATTGACAATTCAGTATCTTTAACATTGAAGAATAAAATTTTCTTTAACTCCTCCATCTGCTCACAGAAAATAAAAGATTTTCCAACTAAAATAGCAGTGATATGGAAACACGGTGAGAGCACTCTTAAAAAATGGCATTATCGTCCTGTTATTCAGTTGAACAGATTTGCTGAAGAAGTGAGTTGCAATTTGAAGGATAATCATCTTTAAAAATGAGACGAGCTGGGACACGATATATGATGGATGAGATTTTAGACAGAAATATTTAGTTTAATGTGCACTAGTAGCGTTAATATCAAAATACGAAGTGTGCTTTAGCAGGTTTTCTTTTTAAATGAATCTTCCTTTAATTCATGATGAGCTCTAACCTACCTAACTTTACGTGATTGAGGTTAAATTTTGAAGTTAACTTTGAAAAATCCTCAAAATCTATACATATTATATGATTCATTGTAAAGCTGAAAATAACGTGAAAATTTTTCCAGGATTTCAGAAATAATTCTAGAGTGAACTTTTGGGATGTACCAAGAAACGCTTTGAAAAATTTCAGAGATTTTAGAGATCATGTTCACTACCAGGAACACTCGTATAATGCAAGTTTTCAGGTAAAATTTTATTTAACAACTAAATGTTGTTAATTAGATGATATAGAATTAGAGATAGTATGTTATGCCAATTGATTTTTTTTGGGTATTCTGAATATATAACTTGATATATATAAAAAAAATGATATTAGAACTCAAACCTCAATTCAACTGCACTATACAAAAAAAACGAGGTGTTGACAATACCTTTTCACTATTTCATTAACTGCTTTTATTAGTAATTGATTATTTTTAACCCTTTAAGTAACTCGTCAACATTTATTTCAAAAGATTAATTACTAAATACAATAGAAATATTATCCACCAAAGACATGTTTTTTTTACAAAAAAGTAGTCTTGAAAATATAGATATCTCTATAATTCTTTTTGTCTGATTTTTATACTTAGTTTATGTGACTGACAACATATATGACTAGTAAAATGATAAAGGATTAGAAATAATAAAGTTTAAAGTTAGATCTGATGAGTTCTAACTTTAAACTTTAAAGTTAGAACTGAAAATTCAAATGATACTCAGGATAAAAAGTAAAGTCAACCGGTGTACATGAAAGTATATTTAATATATTTTTCAGCATAAATTTATATGAAATTAAATAATTGAAACAGATGATAAAATTTAAAATCCATAAAAATCCGTAAAGATAGTTTTACATTTGATATGAATTTTTATTAATTAAAATATTTCAACAGACAAATTTATTAATTTTTTCAGAGCCTGTTTAACTTTTATTGTAACCCAATAATGAAATGGGGTGAAAATTATTGCTGCAATAACGTGCGGCATTCTTGGTCAATAGAGCGTAAAGATTCATCACCATTTTCAGTCTTTCCGGCGGACACTTTCCTAATTAGGTATTTCTAAATAATCTTGGCTAGCATGAGTCTCAAAAACCTAAGTTTCAATATCACAAGTATGAGAGACAAACACGCCCTGTTTCATAGTTTCAATTTCAGATCATTCTTCCACCCTTACTATGTAAATACAATTGATATTATTATTTAGATCTAAAGTCAGTTACATTAAAAAAATACAATGTTAGGCAAACATAAACCAAAAGGAGCTAATAGGTTAATATTTTTTTTTCTATTTTACAGCGTTTTTCTCATAGTCTGTTACTCTTTCTTGCGCTTCCTGAAGTCAGAATCTATCAAAGTAGATTCTTATGATGAGGAATCTACCATATCTCTTCTGGACTGCGTCTGGAATATCCTAAAAATGATTTGTATAATCAACTACTTCATTCTTTGTGAAAGGTGAGATTTTGAACAATTGGTATATGAAGGTAAATGATTACTATACAATACTATCCTTCAAAAATTGAGGTGAAAGTTGGGATGTCAAAAATTCAGCTCTGCTCGACTCCAAGGGATGAATTTTAAATTTTTTACCTTTTTCAACCCACTTACATAATTACCATTTATTTCATCATTCTCGATTTTAAATGAAATGTTACTTTTACCAGCTTCAGAAAGATTGTAATTAAAGAGTGCCAACAAAATTGTATCAAAATATCAATACTATGAACGATTTGTATAAAACGAACTTGATTTTACTCATAATAACGAACTCATTTCAAAAGGCGACTAATGATAATTTATTTTTTACTTCAGAGAAAATTTCTTTAACAAAAGTTCAAAATCAAACATCTCCCTAATGCTCTTGGTAGCAAGTTTGTCATTTGGATTATTTACCATCAAACCTTCTAACTCAAAACTAGGAGTTTTGACCAGAGATGTCACGAGTGAATGGAAAGGCAAGTGTAGTCAGAAAATGAGCAGAAACTGGTAAAGTGTTTGTAGAGATATTCAGAATATCGTTAGTATTGGAAGATATAAAAGAATTGCAGAATTTTCTCAACCTAATATGTAAATTCAATTTCGATCTGTTTATCCCTTTCGCTACCGATTTTTTTGTTCATATGCAGGTTTCCCTGTTTATGAACTTGGGTAATGTCGAAAAAGAATCGTCCAAAGTATCCTATATATTTCAGTAGGTCACTAGGCTTAAAACTTTTTGTTTTCGAAATAGGGTTTTCAAGAACAGATATTGATTTATTCTACCAAATAAATAATGTAATGAAAGATTGTAAGTTAGAAAGAAATATATATTTATTTAACATAGGGGGAACAATTGGGAACAAAACATCATTGGGACATCAGGTCCCATAAAAATTAGGACATATTAACCTAAATGTAGCGAAAGGGTTAAATCAACCTTCAAATGCGTAGAGCTGCATATATTGGCAGTTGTAATTAACGCTATTGTATAGTTACTTCTTTACATCGAGTAAATCAATGTTATGAAACTAACTAAGACTGTTGTGGTAGTTGAAGGAAATCATCAGTTTTTGTAGGGTGGCTTAAAGAACAGGAAAATAGTTTAATCTTTATTATTTTTATCAGGTTGGATGCAGATGATGATTCTGATTTACCATTATTCTGGTCTATCAAAGAATCTAATGGTGTATATGCACATGAGAGTTTTAGTTGCAGCGTACATCTTCCTAACTGGATATGGACATTATTGCTACGCGTCTTCGGGCAAACCTATGGGTTTGAAGAGGTACTTTAGTGTAAGTATTTTAAATTTAGAGGGTAGCTATATTTAAATTTTCCAGCGAGGCAAATGCAGCAAATTGCCATCAACTACCAGAAATTGTCAATATATCTTCAATAAAAATAGGTGTTGACTATTTCTGTTAAGCACATTCATAAAAAGATGAACTGGAATCTATTACTTCAGTGATTTGCTGTAAATGGGTTAAACCAATTTCATGTTTTTTCAGGTGATGTTCAGATTGAATTTACTGACAGTGTTGCTGTGTGTCGTGATGTCGCAACCTTACTTGAATTACTACTTCGTCCCTCTCATTTCATTCTGGTTTTCGATGGTTTATTCATTCCTGAGCATTACAATAAGACTTAGCAAGAAAATTGGATATCAAATCATCACAAGAAAAACTTTGATCATTCCTGTGATATCATTGATGATTTTCAACGAAGTTTTTCCTTACGTAAGTACCTATTGTTCATGGGTTCGACCTTACGTATACGTTGATGGTCTTGAAATGTTTATTTGTTTCGATGAATATTATAAATATTTCTCAGGAAATCTATCTCTCGCAAGAATGGCTGTTTAGGAGTAGACTCGACAGATTGAGGTAAAATTATATTCACTATCAAATATAATCTTAAAAAGCATGTAATCTTATGGCATTCTCTTCTTACCAGTGCATTCACGGGAGTTTTATTTGGGCTGTACATCCAGTGTACTAAAGATTCTCAGGTCACCTTACCTAGCAATAAAATATGGAGCGTAGCAAAAATCTTCCTCTCTGTCCTCGGTTTGAGCAGTTACGTCGTACTCTCAAGCTTATGCTCTAAAAAAGAAGAGTGTAATCAAATTCATCCATTTATTAGTTGGATACCGGTGAGTTATGATTTTTGTGTAAATATTGAAGTCCACTGCATCCACTGCATTGAAGTTTTTGTAAATTAAATAGAAGTAACTTACTGTTTTCCTAAAAAAAAATTTTATATGTAACTTGGATTGGACACATTTTTACCAGGCGTATTCTGAAATATGACTTTGAACAACAGTGCCTAGCTCTGCGCTAATTCATCAAGTTAATTACTGTTTCACATCGCAGATCATCTCGTACGTCTGTTTGAGGCATGGTATCTCCAGTTACCACTCCAAGTTCTTTAGTTGGGTTGGCAGTTTCTCTCTGGAACTTTTCTTGTGTCAATATCACATTTGGATGACTGACAACACCCATAAGATTCTCATCCTCCTCCCAGACCAGTTTCTCCTGAATTTAATCTTGACAACAGTATCGTTGTTTCTCATTTCTCAGGAAATTCACAGAGTGACGAATTTTGCTGCAAAGTTGTTATCTTTTTGATGCTGTAACATCTTGTTTGTGTTTGTTATTGTTTGCGTTTCTCATTATTTAGTTAAATAGTTATTATTAAGGCTCGGACATTGGGGCATTTATAAGTTAAATGCCACTAGCGCTCATAATGCTCCAAACGCTATAAACGCCCCAAAATGCTCAAAACGCCCCAAGATGCTCCATATGCACTCTGTTGATTTCTATTGCGCACCAAGATTGAGCAATGTCAAATAACTGTACTTTTAAGTGTATTTAATGGTTCATAAAGCTTAAACGTGAATGATCGAACTAATTTCACATAGTTATCTACCAGTGATTGCTGAGACTGTTTATTTAGGTAACATTAATAATTCATACATTTCTTTCCCCATCCTTCATATTACCAATAATTAGTTGGTATAAATATACTTAAACTAAAAATAGATTAAAATGCGAATATGATAATGATAGAGAGATAGTTTCAGTGAAATACCAGGGTATGTGTTTGTGTCTTATTGCCTATGTAGTCAAAGAAATTGTATCCGTATTTATTTTTTGATTGTAAACTAATTTCAAATGTTGAAGAGAAATCATATTACAGGTGAAGCTCGTAAAGCTCGGGCAAAAAATATCCGTTCTATAAGGGCCATGTAGCTCTTACAATGACATCTTTAAATTATATGGATTAACAAATATATTCTATGTCTACCATCAATCTAGTCATGCATTGATTAATTTGATTATATTCACTCAATGAGTTAATGTATTGTTGTTCAGTTTTTTTAATGATTTAATTTTGTTACCCTTTTCTTATACATTTTCTTTGATTAGAAAAGTTCTATAAAAATTAAAAAGAGGTGTAACTATTTTAATAGTAACCCTAGATTTTCACGTAATTCATATCTATTTAGTTACAAATATCTTTGTTTTATTTTACATACCTTAATTTTCGTACATTTGTTTGAGTAAGTAAATACAGGGTTGAATGTTTTGCAAGGCGTAGTGAAGAAACCAGACTGAAATATTTCCTGAATTGACTCCCTAAGATATTTCCCGCTATGCTAGTGCCCCTGTTACTTCCATAGAAGTAGAGATTATTCTTTTTATTGAAATATTTCGTCTCAGATAGGCGATGAAGTGCCAAAAAAATTGTTAAGGAAGTAATGGTTTTTTCTTGTTAATATGGGTTAACTAACTTTCACATTCTTACCAAACTTCAACAACATGTGATGCTAGAATTTTCTGTAACATTATAGACTCGATATAGATTCCAATTATTATATGTACTGTATACGTTCGTTTTGGTTTCAATATCTATTGTTCTTTTTCTTGTGTTTTTTCAAGTATTGCACAATACTTTTGAGCCTTACATATTTACATAATGATTTTTCAAAATGAATTATTTATCGATAAAAATTAAAGATAGTTCTTGTGTATATTTCATCCAAAAACTCTTCAAAAAACAAAACCTCGTTAAAATTCTTACTTTGATAAGTAACACGCTTTTTCTTTCGGTGCATGAAACACTCTAAAAACTGCCTCAAATGCACCAATAACTGTCCCCGAATGCACTGATAAGTGTTTCAAATGCTCCGATAAGTGCCCCAAATGCCCCGATAATTGCCCCAAATGCTCTTTTCTATCGCTCCTACTGCACATTTATAGCGCTACAAGTGCTCGTTTTGACTGCTACTACTGCTCTTTTTTAAGTGCCCCAATGTCCTAGCTCTAGTTATTATATTTATAATTAAATTGAATTTTCATTTTAGTTAAAATAGATTTACTATACTGTATAGTGAATATAGTTATGCTTCTTTGTATTATTGTGTACTAATTAAATCAATAATTTTATTTTCTGTTAATACATTATGACCTATAAAAAATTCATGCGATAATTTAGGAAATGATCAGTAAGTCATTGACGTCACATATCAATAAAATTATTGTATTGATATGTAAATATTACACCCGTGAGATTTTCACTTTTAGCAACTGCCCTCTATTGAAAGAAACTGTTAGAAAAAAATTAATAAAAAATAATTAACTTTTATTTCAATTCATTCCCACCAAAATTGAATCTTTTATTTCTAATAGTATTCATAATGCTTGCAGGTATTAGTTTTATTGAAGGTATTACTAGAAATGCAAAATAATATTCATATACTTTTCAAAAATAAACTATTATGAGTAACCACCCAAAAAGTAACTGGGGACTTGTTTTATCTGCCATCACCTTTCTATGGTGGTTACTGTCAGCTAAAAACTAGGCAAATGTTTTTAGTAGTTCAACGGGAAAAAGTGGATTTTTATTATATATTTACATTGCCTGTCAATTATAAATCTATTGAATATTGAAATATTAAACCGATTTTTTTAAAATTAGTTACTTCCTATAACTACTGCTGACAACATTCATTCTCTAAAAAAATAACTTTCTATATATATCTGTAACAAAATTATATGTGTTATATTGTTCTCAGGTGCCTTCTTGTGTCATCTTGTTTCTATATGTGTCCTCTATTCCTATGCGCTACTTCTTCCTGTGCGTCCTCTTGATCCTATGTGTGTCCTCTTGATCCTATGTGTGTCCTCTTGATCCTATATATATGTGTGTCCTCTTGGTCCTATATGTTTGTCCTCTTGATATTATGTGTGTCCTCTTGATCCTATGTGTGTCCTCTTGGTACTACATATGTGTGTCCTCTAGGTCCTATATGTGTGTCCTCTTGGTCTTATATGTGTGTCCTCTTGATATTATGTTTGTCCTCTTGGTCCTATATGTTTGTCCTTTTGGTCCTATAAGTGTGTCCTCTTGATACGACGTGAGTCCTCTTGACACACAATCTTTAACAACATCGACTTCTCGCTGATGAAGCTGAAATGTTGAGAAAATATCATTATTATTACTTGACATGTAAATTTGTTCTGTGAGCAAATCAAGTTAAGGTATTCACTAGAGCTACCAATCAGTCAATTTGACTGCATTTTATCTTTCAAACACTTGCATATCATAAACTATTATAGGAGGATGCTTGAGATTTAAAGAATTTAATTTTGGGTTGGCCAAAAGTCACTGTACCATTTTAAAGTTTTATTACGCACAAACCAAAAATGATAAAAATCTTTAGCAAACGGCAAATGAAAGAAGAATACTTAAAGTTTTAGTGGATTTTAACCGAAATCACTAAGCAAATATTTCAAACATACTTTTTGATGTGTGAAATCGTAAGCCTCTAAAAATGACTAAGTTCAACATGAACGAGTGAGCAGCAATGTTGAATATTAATTTCAACAAAATGGATCATTTGCTGGAGTAATCCTCAGTAAGGAGATGTTTTATCAGAAATGTTAATAATAGTCAATCTAAACCATGCATTCTTGCCTTGGCAGAAAAATTCAGACAAACAGAATCATGTACTGACAAAGAGCGAACTGGAACATTGAACTCATCTCGCACTGAAGTTATTCAGCGTGTGAATCTTCAGCACTGAAGTTATTCAGTGTAGCAGAAGACAACACAAAATCCACGAGAAAGCATAGTACTCAAATAAGATTGTCTTGCACGTCACTACGGTGCTTTTTAAAGAAGGATCTAAAATTATTTGCTTACAGAATTCGGTGATACCAGAATAACAGGACACAGACCACCAAAAGCGAGAAGAGTTAGCACGATTATTCATGAATTTGGCAACTGACGAATTATTCATCACATTCAATAATGCAGATGAATCTATTATTTATCTCAGTATAATACACGTGAATAAACAGAACTGTAGATTTTTTAACAGAGTTAATACCCAAATTGTTCATGAACACCCATTCCATCCACAGAAAGTAACTGTCTGGTGCGGATTATCAAGCTCTAAATTCATTGGGCCAATACTTCTTTGAAGATGATGGAAGGACTGGTACAGCTTAAATGATAATGGAAGCCATTGGAATATTTTCTATATAAAAACATCAAATTTATTCTTTCATTTACAGTTTATTATGAATATATATCTTTTATAGTTTTAGCGTAATAAAATTTTAAAATGGTATTAAAATTTTCCTTTAAGGGGACCAACCATGGAAAAATCTCAAAATGTTATCATTTTTTTTATTTCATAAATAGGTACCTAATAACCTTATAAATGATTGTACAAAAAATCAGAACTCAAGAGTGTGACTGTGTGACGCTATGCCACTGGGGATAGGGAGGAAGGGTGCTCATCACGCCCTCAACGTGATGAGCCCGGGCCATCCCATGAGTACCAACCTGGTGGATTTTGATTTGGTGTCGTGGTTACTTTACAACAGTGAGTCAGGTGGCACCTGATGATACCCCCACCTCCGAGTGGATAATAGCGAGCATGGCTTGTTCATCCTCGTGGGGATTTAGTGCCAAACAAAGCAATAACTTTGAATGCCATTTTGAGGGACTTCAAAAAAGCTACAAATTTTGGTATTCAAACATCTAAGGCTTTTTTTTGGTTGAAGCTACGTACGGCATTGAGTTTATTTGCATTCAATACTCCAGGACATTATCTAGAATCGTAGTAGAGTTTTGTTCGAATTTCAAATTATTTTTATAAATATTTAATTAAAAATTTTTTCCAATATTTCGAAGAAAAATAAAAATAAATTCGAACAAAACGCTACTAAGATTCTAGGTTATCCCATGGAGAATTGAATGCAAAAAGATGCAATGCCGTAGCTTCAACAAAAAAGAAAGCCATAGGCTTTTTACCCAGTTGATTTTTAAGGCCGATTTATAGCCAATTTTTGGAAGAGTACCTAAACATGTATCGGCGTATTGACGATGAATCATCGATAAATATTCGAAGAAGTGTCCGTTTTATCCAAGATTTTTCGTATAGAATAAGATAGGATGATCGTCGATTCATCGAAGAAGCACATGCATAACCGACTGTAACCGTCGATCCTTAAATCATCGATGATTCAAGTGCGATTTTAAGCCGTTTCATGGAAGATTCATACGAAAACAATTCACATAATCACCTCAATATTATTGGCGATTCAAGCATGATTTTAAGTAGTTTTATGCAATTTATAGGGTTAAATAAAATCAAAATTATCATTTGAAAGTTATTTACAATTTTGTTTTATTTTTTTCTTTATATCATATAGGCATAGGGTAAACGTACGTTTGGGTTTATATCGATTAGTTTAAAGTTATATATTTTTATATACATATTAAATGGAAAGAGATGAAGTGGTGTGTCCGGGACTTGAACCTGCAACTGCAGTCTCATGAAAAATTGAAGGCAGCGACGTATACACTGAGCCATCTTGGACATGGGAGAAGTAGGATTTGGTTGATGCTTATTTAATATGAATGGATATTATTCGATATTTAATTATTTTTGTATCTTTTCTTTTTTATTCTAAATGATGGAAAATATGTATAACATTATATATGTATGTATATATTCAAAGTTGTTGGTCTTACGACCCCCAGACACATATCAATGCATCTAGACCAGGGATGGGCAAATGCAGCACTCAGTGCTGTGTCTGGTACTCAGATATGGCACCGGTGTCCACCTACCTATATACAAATTATTAAAAGTTACCCCTATTTAATTGAAAGAAAATAAAAGTTCATTAAACGAAAATGATTTAACTTACCGATAACTATTTTAAATATTTATTTATGATATTCAGGTTTAATATATTTGCAATTTACCTGTTTATAGTATTTTGTAATAAGTATACCCTGCTGATTTGCTATCTTATTCAGTGACAATGCGGATATTAAACATAAGCGTGTAATTATTAATTGTTGAGCACTTGTATAATAGAGTACTGTATTTTGACCTTATGGCCGTCAGAGTAGAAGAAGACATAAATGTCATCTGTCTGTTATTCTATCTCAATACTTTACTTACTTTGGGTACTAAATTATTCTTCATTAGTGAAGAATCACTTGAATAAATAGCAATCCTTTACACATTCAATATATATTAATTTTAATACAAATGCATTCCTATAATAAGAAAACGTTAATTTTATTTATAATTTTTCCTCTTATTGTGAATTTCACATTTTACTCCTATTGTCCTATTGTGTAGAAATAACTATGAAAAAATAACTAAGTATATCATTAAATTTAATTTTCTATGAAAAAAAAATAGAAAATATTGTAGCACTGAAATTTTTATCTGTGGCACTCGAAAAGAAACTTCTGCGAAAAGGCTGACGTTCCAAACCTGGGTGAAATGAAACATAAATGCATTATAAATTCGCGGAATTAGAAACTGCCCCACCTATTAGTAGCGCGTGTTAACGAAATAAGTTGGCACAGCGGTGGAAGGGCTCGGTTAAAATCATGCGAACTCCATCACGCATTTATGTTTCATTTCACCCAGGTTTGGAGCGTCAGCTCTTCCATCATGATACATTAATATGAGTTTGTGGGTCATAGGACCAACAAATTTGAATTTATAAGGGAATCATTTGGTTTGGAGTGTCAGCCCTTCAACCGCTGTGCCAACTTATTTCGTTAAAACTCGCTACTAATAGGTGGGGCAGTTTGTGTCAATAAGGACTCGATTTGCTTTTAACACCTAGAAGGGTAGTCGATAGAGCTCTGGCAAAGTACTCTAAAGGTCCAGAGTTCGAATCCCGCGAACTTCACCATGCATGCTATTTTATACTGTGACAATGTGGATATTAAACATAAGCGTGTAATTTTGGAATTTTGGAATCACGGACACCTTTAAATGTAGGGTCGGGAGGGGCGAATCTTGCGCACTAAAAACTTTTGGGTTTTGCAACTTAGTTTTTGCAGATAGACGATTAATATTTGACATGAAGGACCGCAATACGGTTTTTCATACACCATCCAAAGGACAAAAAATTAGCATTTGTATAATGTGAGTTATTGACGAAAGTAGTGCGCAATTGAAATTGTCCTTGATGGGGCGATTCTTGCGCGCGAGAGGGGCGAATATCTGCGCCCCCTTTAATTCCTTTCCATAGTGAAAAATAGCACTATTGAGTGTCTAGATACTTACTATAAAAATAATTCCAATGTGTTTACAAGCATAAACAATCATATGATTCAAATTTAAAACTTGAGACAAACTTTTTTCGACCTGTTTACGTCAAGTTTGTAGAATGTATGTGTGACGTCATGAATGTTGCTTTCTATTCAGGATTAGTTTATGCTTGTAATATTAGTTTATCTGAAGTATGACACTATTATATTTACTTATTATGTAACTATGAATATAATAAATAACTAGATGACGGGCACTCATAGAGCGCATACTTTTGCCACCGCTTTCAAATGACCTTGACCTTAAACCTGTTCACTCCCAAAATATAAACAAATGATTCCTGAATATTGAAGCATCGTCCCGCCCAATTTCAGACAATTTGGTTGAATTCTTTTGTGTTATAAATGACCTTGACCTTTATTTTTACCTGATTGCTCACAAAATCTAATAAATTGGTTCCTGCATGGATAATTACCAACCGTCGACCAAATTTCAGTTACTTTGATTGAATACATTTTGCGTTATAAGTCAACTTGACCTTTAACCTGACCGCTTCCAAAAACTAACCAAACCGTTCCTAGATATTGACCAAACGTTCCATCAAATTTCAGACAAATTGATTTAAAACTTTTTGAATTATTGAGTTATAAATGACCTTGAGCTTTGACCGGATAACTCCCAAAATTTTACCAGATGGTTCCTGGAGATTAGTCAATCGATCGTCTTACCAAATTCAAAGTAATTTGATCGAAGACTTTTTGAGTTATGTGAGCAACAAGATGACAAACAAAAATATGTCGCCCAAAAGATAACCTTACGCAATCTATGAAAGTAATAATTCTTTTTAGATGTCAAATATAGCATATATAACCAATTTAGCATACATATCTAAAACGTTATTCAAAATACTGTCACACTTAGATATTTTCACTTTATGTCTCTCAAATTACGATAATAAGAACATAGAAGCAAATGGGTTTTTCGTACATCTATTAAGTTACGTGGAATATTCACTTGCCATTGAAAAGGTCGGGGAGATACCCAGGCCAAGAGAGGGTCCATATGTACTGAATCCCCTAGACCTAAAGGTTAGTCGTTGAACTCTTCCAGTCTTTCAATTCTTTCAAGAAAGATAAAAATGTATCAGAATTTGAGAATATAATGATACTATGAAGGTAGTAAAATTTCATCCAGAGTTGTGTCCCTAGTCTTGTAATAGGTAGAACATTCCACAACAATATTATGAGGTCATGTTTCTGGGTGAAGACCAGATCGTCGGCAAGTATTATTGTTTTACTGTTTTAGGACCAAATGTTCCCAGGAGAGAAGAAGAAATTTCAATCGGGTTATTAACAATAGCTTTTTACATTCTCTTTCAAAGAGGAAGAGTTCTTTGGTCTTTCTACAAGAAGGTAGGATGACCCACCAAATTCCTTTGGTGTTTTTCAAAGACCAACGGTTCAGGTTCTGCGCCAGAAGATCTCTGCTACGTCCTTTTCTATTAAATCATCAGTTTCGTTGTCAATAGTACCAACGTAGTATGGCGCTGAAGACGCCAAATTTCTTCGCGACAGAATCTTGGCAATTGACGTGATCACCACTCATGTGTCTTGTTTAAGTAGTAAAAAAGTTCACCATCTTGTTGGAAGATAAATGATTGATTTTTGAAGTGTTTTTTTTCATCAATCCAATAGCTGGAACCACAATACTGTTAAAAGAGGATTGATCTTAGGCCGTTCTCCACGAAAATCAGAGGAGACTCCCAAGTTTTCGAGATAGGGGAAATCTTGGATATCTTCTGATCATGAATATTGAATTGGGTTGGCTTCAATAATGAAGAGTTTCTCGTTAAAAAAATCTATTTCATACCTTGTCGTGTCCGCTTTAAGCTTTCTGAGAAGGACCTTTAATCTCTCAAGTCTCTTTTGCTTTTTAAGAAGTGTGAGGACTTAGTGTTCTCTCATTTTTTAGGAAGACAACTGAAAATCCTTCGTGATGATGGTTCTAATTGAAGTCTGGATCACATTCATGTATTTAGCTATATTTTGAATTTTTTCAAGTATTTCTTCGAGTCTTCAACATTGCACAAACCTTCTTAGCCATTTTCTTTATTCGAACAAGTACTCCCACTTCTAGGACAATCCTCAAAAGTGACAAGCTCAATGAAGCTACTATTCACAACATGGTGCAATGTCGATTTGCAACTCTTAAAAGCATAATGATATCAGAGTTGGGTTTCCCTGAACGATGGTTTAACCCTGTCATTTTAGACCTGATATTTTCGATTTTATTAAAAAGAACCGAATAATAAGATTATACAACTATACTTAATAAAAAAGCAAATGATAAACATGTATAGTGATGTTTGATATGTTTAACTATAAATTTCACAGAAAAGACTATTTAATAACCTTAAATTCACCCTGATTTACAATTTCATATTTCGACCTATTATCTGAAATAAATGTGGAATGTGTATGTTTTTAGTTGAAAGTGAAGAAATACAAATATATAGAGAGAGTAATATTAGGCATTAAAAACTGTTTCATGGCCTAAAAATAAATTTCTATAGTGCGCAATATTCGCCCCGCCATGCAAAATATGGTGGGGCGAATAGTTGCGCACGGAAAAACTCCGCTAAATAAAAAATTTAAAAGTCTAGAACCTTGTAATTTTAACTGAGGCAACTTAAGTCGATGATCATAATGCACTAAAAACTTCAGGTCATTATCTGGGATAGAATTTTTTTTTGACAAATTTATTTTTTAGGGTAATTCGGTAAAATGAATTTTCGACTAGGTACTTTTCATATGGTCTTAAATGTGATTTATTTCAACTATGAATAAATGCCTGTAAGCTGTTTTAATTTTATACAGAGTTACTACATATTTGAGCCGGTCTATGACTATTTTTGTTATTGGGCTAGCACATTCATAGCCCTTTAAACATGTGGTGCACAAGATTCGCCCCGTGTGCTGCTGCGCGAGATTCGCCCCTCCCGACCCTATATGATAACTCATACAATTCACCGAAGATCATCGAAGATCATCGAAAAAAAGTCCGCTATGATTCGAGGAAGAGGAGTCTGTCGTAACTCAGCGATCTTCATCGAAGACGTGTCTGCTATAATTCATTCCTGGAATAATTAGGGGACGATGAGTCTATCATAACTCGCCGAAGATACATCTACGAGATGCCTGCTGTAATTCAGGGAAGACTCATCTTCCATAACTCACAGAAGATTCATCTATGACATGCCGTCTGTAATTCAGGGAAAATGAGTCTTCCATAACTCGCCAAGATACATCTACGAGCTGCCTTCTGTAATTCAGGGAAGAAGAGTCTTCCATAACTAACCGAAAATACATCTATGACATGCCTGCTGTAATTCGGGGAAGATGAGTCTTCCATGACTTGCCAAAGATACATCTACGAACTGCCAGCTGTAATTCAGGGAAGATGAGTCTTCCATAACTCGCCGAAGATTTATCGAAGAAATCTCCTCTTTAATTCGAGGAAGTAGAATCGACCATGATTCGTTGATGATCATTCGATAATCCTCTACAGTCAATCGCCGATGAGAATTTATCGGTGTTTCGTCTACGTTTTATTCTCTCTACCATTAACGCTCTTAAATCATCGAAGACACTGTCTTAAATTTTATCTGGGTAGACAATGGTTCGAAATCCGTTCGAAATTCGAATAACTCATTTTCTATTGGTCTAATCGAAAAAATGTCATGAACAAAAACGATAGGGAATTCATTTTTATATGTGAGTACGAAGTTTCAGAACCGTAGCTTTATTGAAAAAAAAAAGTTTTGAATAATTAATCCCCAACTGAAGTAAAATCTCAGTCGTGCATAGTGTCCATTGATTGGCATAGCGGACACTTTTTTCGGTACATGTACTGTCCGTTGTACGACCTTCACCTGTGCATACATGATCAATAACTACAAACAGAGCTACTTATCTATTCTCGCTATTGTGAGGTAAGTGAAACCGAAGCAGTAACGTAAAATTTTAAGAAAATTCACAAAATGACCTCAAGCAAATTCAATATTCTCTCTCGTTCTCAGTATAATCAACTAATCACATGCCCCTTTTAGAATAGGTTTTGACTACTCCAAATCATCTTATAGTATACTAAATGCCTACACTCAAAGAAATTCTGGTGCACTCAGGTGTTTCGAGTTCACCCTCTGGTGCACTCAGGTGTTTCGAGTTCACCCTCTGGTGCACTCAGGTGTTTCGAGTTCACCCTCTGGTGCACTCAGGTGTTTCGAGTTCACCCTCTGGTGCACTCAGGTGTTTCGAGTTCACCCTCTGGTGCACTCAGGTGTTTCGAGTTCACCCTATGGCTTTGTCTCTAAAGCGAGACACTTTAGTGCATCAAACAATTGTTTGGATGCACTTAAGCTCAGAAGTGCATCATTTCGATGCACTTTAGTGTCTCTAATTTAACTTTGCCAAAATGATGAAAATAATTTCCTCATCAATTTAACATAATTATAGCTGAGACACTAAGTGCATCGAAACTATAGTTTTATGCACTAAAGTGTCTTGCTTTAGAGACAAAGTCATAGGGTGAACTCGAATCACCTGGGTGGATCAGTTGGAGTTGTACATTTTTCTCAGTGTAGATAACATATTGTTAATCTTCATCAGTTTTTATCGGAATTACAAAGATGTGCCACTATGTTTGATGAAGAATAACCTAATGAATGTAGTTTGTAACAAATTAACTATTAACATATCAGTTACTTTTCTGCATCAGAATCATAAGTATACTCTGTTCACCACTCTACTGATATTGTTTGTACCACTCTATTGGTACAATATGTACCACTCTATTGGTACAATATGTACCACTCTATTGGTACAATATGTACCACTCTATTGGTACAATACGTACCACTCTATTGGTAGAATATGTACCACTCTATTGGTACAATATGTACCACTCTATTGGTACAATACGTACCACTCTATTGGTAGAATATGTACCACTCTATTGGTAGAATATGTACCACACTATTGGTAGAATATGTACCACTCTATTGGTACAATATGTACCACTCTACTGATGCAATATGTACCACTCTATTGGTACAATATGTACCACTCTATTGGTACACTATGTACCACTCTATTGGTACAATATGTACCACTCTATTGGGGCAATATGTACCACTCTATTGGTACAATATGTACCACTCTATTGGTACACTATGTACCACTCTACTGGTACAATATGTACCACTCTATTGGTACAATATGTACCACTCTATTGGTACAATATGTACCACTCTATTGGTACAATATGTACCACTCTATTGGTACACTATGTACCACTCTATTGGTACAATATGTACCACTCTATTGGTACAATATGTACCACTCTATTGGTACAATATGTACCACTCTATTGGTACAATATGTACCACTCTATTGGTACACTATGTACCACTCTATTGGTACAATATGTACCACTCTATTGGTACAATATGTACCACTCTATTGGTACAATATGTACCACTCTATTGGTACACTATGTACCACTCTATTGGTACACTATGTACCACTCTATTGGTACACTATGTACCACTCTATTGGTACAATTACCACTCTATTGGTACAATATGTACCACTCTATTGGTTCAATATGTACCACTCTATTGGTACACTATGTACCACTCTATTGGTACAATTACCACTCTATTGGTACAATATGTACCACTTTATTGGTTCAATATGTACCACTCTATTGGTACAATATGTACCACTCTATTGGTGCAATATGTACCACTCTATTGGTACAATATGTACCATTCTATTGGTACACTATGTACCACTCTATTGGTGCAATATGTACCACTCTATTGTACAATATGTACCATTCTATTGGTACACTATGTACCACTCCATTGGTACAATATGTACCACTCTATTGGTACAATATGTACCACTATTAGTACCCCAATCTGTGGACTCTATCACATCAATACTAAATTATATTTACACATCAAATAGCATATGCACTCATGTATAGATTTTTTTTCGTTGGTAGGCACCTCCCCTTTTCACCCTAATTCTAAAAAAATTCTTTTAATAGCTCTATTTCTATAGTATAAATGTTATTTTAATTTTACACAGAATAATTTCTTTTCAGAAGTTCCTAACTATCGATTATGGGGTATTTACATATTCATATCTCATAGATAGCATATGGTTGACGGGAGGGAGGGGGTGGTCGTCATGTCAAACAATAAAGTACAGTTGCAGTTCTATTAAGGTCAATGGAGAGGCAACACGAGTAAAAATTCTCTCAGATTTCAATCTTTGCTGTATGAGAACTGTCATTGATAATCTGTAGCTCTTCAGCTACAATAATCGAACTTTTAAGAGATGAACTTTTTTTGAAAAGTCACAATTTGCAGTGTTTCAGTTTTAGTGCAGGATATAGATTGAAGTAATGAGAGAAGATTTGATAAAATATTTATGTCTTTAAGCTTCGTCTAATTGCTAGCACTGTAATAAGAGTAGCAGAGATTTTATAAACTTCAATATTGCCCAAATATTTTTACAACATGGCCCCAACATTGTTACGACACTGTTTTAATATTGTTACAACAAGTTTCAGTTTCGAAATGCATCGTACGACCACATGTGTTTCAAAGCGGTTGCTAGCCGTTGCTATGTAACCGCGACATTGAAGTGTTAACAAATGCATTGAGAAGAATCGATGAAAACTGTTGATAAATCATCTTGTTAGATATTTACTTACCTAAATTGCTCCTAATTCTTATTTAGACCTAAGATATTAGGTTGATATTCGATACTTTATTGGCCAGGTAAGATAAACCCAAATAGAAATTTCCTACCTATAGATAGTAAAGTTGATCTAAGTGCCTACTGCTCAACTTTTCTAATTTTCGAGAGTTGTGTACTTTATTTCAGTTTAATATCTTTGGTTACAGAGTGAAACAATTTTATATTCTATTCAAAAGTTATGATATATGAAATCCTCTCACATATGAAACTTCAGATATTTTTCAAGTACTGTTCAGAAAAAAAACTGATTTGTTCTACGGTAAGATGAGTAGCTTAATTTTCTCGTTTTCAAAACTTGCGAACCCTTACTGAAATTTCCTACAATCCTACAAGAGGATGTCAAGACTAATCCTAATTGATAAGACTATTAACTTACTGAACTGTAAGCAAAATATTGAAAGTATTTTCACAATATTAAAAAAATTATGACCAATTGGCTTGTGAAACGAATCCCCAAGATAGCATACTTCATCCCTATGATATTCATCTTCCTAGTTTGCAACCAGTATGCAAGTGACTTCCAATTCAAAGATCTTCTCCAAATTTGGCAACAACAAAATATTAATGTAACGGTTCCGTGGTGGGATGACGACAAACTTCAGCAATGCTCAGAATTCGAAAATGTAACTAATCAAAATGTAACTAGTATTGACTGGTATGAAGGCCCATTCGAACCTCCGACAGGTGGACATTGTGGTGCCCGGTCTCACTCTCGTGGCCCAAATCAAAAAGTTATTTCTTATACACTCTACGGAGACAAACCTGGCTACTGGGAAGGATTGCCGGAAATACTGACAGTAGCTGCCAAATTGTATCCTGGATATGTTGTCAGACTTCACACAAACCCAAGAGGGAAACAAAAGGAAATATGCCCTCTACTCCTGAACCATAAGTCATATTTTGATGTTTGTGATATGTTTAACTTACCAAATCCACTTGGTAATTCTTCTTACATCGGAGATAAAATGTTATGGAGAATATCACCTTATGGGGACCCGCATGTTGACAGATTTCTGGTCCGGGACACGGATTCTAAGGTGAAATTAGCCTGAATATATGTAGGCAAACGCTTAAAAAATAAGCGATGTTTAGGTATATATTTATTCATGGAACAAATTTCAAATTTATATTTTCAGCTTCTTCAGCGAGAAGTTGATGCTGTTAACGATTGGATCAAAAGTGGTAAATTGATGCACATAATGAGGGATAATCCAGCACATGGCACTCTGATACTTGGTGGCACGTATGGAATTTACCAACCTACCAGGGCAATCCGTAACTTCTTTTCGGAGGGCAGAACGAGACTCTTCAACTCACCTCACAAAGTTGATGACCAGACTAATTTCTTAGTAATATTTATAGATAAACATGAAATAGAACTTTTAGTTGAAGGAGGGAGAGTTTAAAATTCTTATATACTGATGTTGAAAAACAGTTTCACCCTTGACCTTCAACTACTAATACCCTTATTAATTCTATAGATATTCACCTAATCTATCACTTCTAAATGAATATTTTTTCTTAGAAAATTTTCCCGTCGAAATGGGTGAGAGAAAATTCTGTGCAGCACGACAGTTACCTCTGCAGGACATACCCAGGTTCAATTCCCTTCCCAACTCAACGGCAAGGAAACTTTTTCGTTGGAGGTCGATAGTAAGTTTTTTTTATTTATTTAAGCTTACAAAGTACATACAAAGTAAAACTAAAAAATACACAATTCAAATAAAATTACAAATTAAATGCAGCTAAGGTTCCAAGAAGGTTATAAAAATGCAAACCGTTTCAAATTTGGTTTTATAAATTTAGTATAATATGCAATTTTATTTATTCTGGTGAGTTTTGCTTTACCCTCCGGTTTTCTAAACACAAAAAAAGTCTACCGCTACCTAAATACCATTAACTAAAAAAACATTAGGTATCTAAAAACTTATCTTAAGTACCTTATTACCGGTGACCGAACAATTCGCCGCCAAAACAACTCGCTGTGTAATTTATCATTTACCGCCATATACACCATTTATTTATAAAAAATATAAGCTGTGTGTTGTAAGTTAAATATTAAATTTTCTTAGCAGTATTTGAAAATGTTTTCTTTTTCATTTCAAAAGTTAAATATAATGTTTTTTAACTATTATATAAACATAGTGTGTGTTGTAAATAAGCAATAAAATTTTCGTCATTCTATTGGAAAGTATTTTACTAAAAGTAATTTGCTAATGAAAAGAAAACAAGTTCAGGTGTCTTCATAATACGTTTAATGACTTATAAAAATTACTTTAGTTTAAAATTAGTAGATTAGTGCAAATAAAGGTTATTCAATTACGAAGTCTTAGATTTTTTTGTTAGGTAGGTAGGGTAATAAGTTACATTTACTATCTCCTCTTCATTTTCCTCTTCTAATCTTGAGTGCAGTCATCGCGTGCTTGTGTTCCTTTTCATATTACTCCTTGGTAAGTGACTGCATCCACGAAGTAGCTTTTCTGCATCCATGAGCTTGTCATGGACTGGTGGTTGGTGCCTTTGTTCAAGGAGTCACTTTGCTTTCTGACTTCTTCTTCCTGTCCTTTGTCAACTAGAAAGTCCTTAATTTCGAAGCAGACGTTAAATGCTTCTAAATTTATATTAATAGTTCTACTGTTTCTTGCGGCTTTATATATTCTCACAGATGTAACAAAAGAAACTAATCAATTGAAATAATGAAATTTGTCAACTACTGTTTTACGTCAGTCTTGAGTTTATAGAAACCAATCATTGTTCATATTTTCAAATGAATGAAAATGATGTATTCACCGACAAAACATAAATCACGCAGCGAATTGTCCTGGCGGCGAGTTGCCCTAGCGAAGAGTTGTCCTCACGGCGAATTGTCCGCGGCGAGTTGTCCGGCGGCAAATTGTCCGGTAGCGAGTTGTCCTAGAACCCTTATTACCACTACCTAATTAGGTAATTACCTAATTACCATTAAATATACGATAATACGAGATATACTCGGTTTGCATTAATTTTTCTTCTATATTTGATATAATAGAAAGTGGGATAATGAAAGTTTATATAGTCCGACTATTTTTTAATTAATTACGAAGCGAATATTTAGTCAATTTATTTTCTGTTTATGGTAATAGTTTCATGTTATATAACTTTAGTTCTACAAATTTAAACCATTTCAAGATAAATTTTAATATAGAATGGAGGGGGCAGTTTAAGTAATTAATGTATCTCATTTCAGTTACAGACACTTCAAAAAGGATTCAAATATTAGAATTTGTCCTGTAACCTGCAGACCGAAGACTCATCTTGACTGGATTCGTTGTTAAATCAACACATACGAAAATATTGTCAGAGCCAAAGTTCCAGTCTATGTTATACATATCGCTTGTTCGCGAGAACACAGTCAAAACTCCAAAATAACTATTTTTCAGGAGAGGCATTTTAGTACTTGTAATGTACGTATTTTTAATGGTATATCGTTAGGACATTTAGCCTCTCTAGCGGTACATTTTTGTGTTACAATGATCATTTTTTACCAAAATGATCAGCATTTTATGATTTATATGTCTATATATAACTCTAAAATACATGTTTTTGTACTTATGACGTTGTTGTTGCAAACCAGCGATATAAGGAAAAGGACCGTATCATCTTAATTTTTCTTTCTAACAGGACATGTTGACCACCTGAATGACATCCTTACGCTAAAAAATTACTTGAGTGAAAAAGAGTGACAATAATCTGAATTAAGTAATATCGATGTTTATCATCAATGATATAGTTAGGTGGGGGATTATAACATCCTTACCTTAATCCAATGATTAAATAAGACTTAGATTTATAATCTCTTAAATTGAAATGTTTACCTTTAATTATAATGTGTGGAAACTAAGCTGATTATTGAAATAAAATATCATCATATATGAATTCCATTTTTAATGACTGATAATATTTTGAAGTATAGTTGTTTTTGTCTCAGACTGTTTATCTGGAAGGAAAAAAAACGGTAAGTTTTTCTTATCTAAGTTTAAACCTTTATTAATATTAAAATATTAAACTCTTATCGTTCTTATTACTAACACGAAATCAAAAGTGTATGAAATGTTTTAACTTTTTCTTATTCAATTTATCCAAGTACTTGTTAACTATGATATTTGTAAATATAGCGCTTAAATATATGTACAAATTCAACCTAAGCATTTTCAGCTACAGAGAGAAAAAAGTTTACTCATATTTAAAGGGTCAACAATGTATGCTTTGAATCAATTTATTACGTGAGTTAGTTGGACTATACATTCATGTTTTCACGTGTGTCAAAACAACTATGACGTGTGTGTCACCAAACATAGTTAATTCAAATCATTTTATAGATTGAATCAACTTACTATGAGAGTTAGAGTTACATTTTGGGAGTTTGAACGGTTCTAGGTAAATTGCTCGAAAACAATTGCTCGAAAACAATTGCTCGAAAAACAATTGCTCGAATGAACAATTGCTCGAAAGAACAATTGCTCGAAAGACAATTGCTCGAAAAACAATTGCTCGAACGAACAATTGCTCGAATGAACAATTGCTCGAATTATCAAATTGCTCGAATGAACCAAATTGCTCGAATTATAAAATTGCACAGTTTTTGATTTTATAAAAATCAGTTATTCATGAAGTGGAGCTGCACCTAACAATCCTTGTTTCTTTTTAGTAATTGATCATTAATCATTCTATAAATGATTTTAACTATTACTCATTCTGCATAATCTTTTTTTTTTAGACCGTTGACATCTCGTATGTAAGATGTGAATTAGAATCATGTTGTGAATCAGTACTATTCATGTTTTTTTGTATCATATAAAACCCAAATTTTTTGGTAGATTTATTAAAACTCTGCCATAACTTTGAATTATTTCACCTATTGAGGTACCACATACTGATAGGCTAGTAATAAATATATTTTCTGGTTTTATGGTAAAAAAAAACATGAATAGTAGTCATTCACAACATGATTCCAATTCACATGTTACATACGACATGACACAAACGGTCTAAAAAAAAGATTATGCAAAATGAGTAATAGTTAAAATCATTTATAGAATGATTAATGATCAATTACTAAAAAGAAACAAGGATTGTTAGGTTCAGCTCCACTTCATGAATAACGGACTTTTATAAAATCGAAAACTGTGCAATTTTATAATTCGAGCAATTTTGTTAATTCAAGCAATTTGATAATTCGAGCAATTGTTCATTCGAGCAATTGTTCGTTCGAGCAATTGTTTTTCGAGCAATTGTCTTTCGAGCAATTGTTCTTTCGAGCAATTGTTCATTCGAGCAATTGTTTTTCGAGCAATTGTTTTCGAGCAATTGTCTTTCGAGCAATTGTTTTCGAGCAATTTACCGGCTACCGTTTGAACATATGTTAAAACAACTAGGACGTAGTGTGTTGAAGTAACTTACAAAGATTGTTAATCCAATGTATCTGGTGTATGAATTAACTTACTATGAGAGTTGGCGCTACTTTTTTTAAGTTTAGGTGTGAGTTAAATCAAATGAGTATGTGGCAACTTATGCTTTCCTCAAAGCCAATTAATCGGTTGACACTTTACAGTTCAAATCTTGTTTCAAGTGTGTTACGTGTTGAATGTGAACGCTCCTCAATACCATTTTAGTTCAAGTGCAAACACTAGCGTTATATGCACTGAATAGTGTTATCGCTGCCGATCGATTATTATTAATTAATTCCATTAATACATCGATGAATGTCTGCCTCAATATTCTAAAATTATGTGGATTGATTGACTGGCGGCTAGGTAGTTATTTGAAGAGCTGATTATCAGTATATTTATAACTTTTCATAATAATAATTTTTTATAACTGCCTTCCAGTTTGTAAACTGGGGTCTTCCCATTTGACGAACCCCACCAGATTTAATTTAAATTATTTTTTTTATTTATATCTATTTTTGTCCATAGAATCTGAAAATCAAAACCGTTTATTGTAGAAACAAATAGTTTTTGAGATATGAGGGTTTAAAGTTATTTATTTCCTATGTATTACTGAAGGATTGGGAACTTTGAAATAACACGTGTTTTCATTGAAAAATTGTATAATAAACTCAAAAGTAGTACAAAATTATTGTATCCGCTAGTTTATTGTACTGCGCACTTCATGATTGTACAATGACCTGGCAGGGGGGTATGGGGGGTGGCACGCCCCCCATTACATATATCAGTATTTAAGTAATAAATTGAAAATATCACGGAAACTGGAAATATTTTTGATATATGTATTTAGGGGGGCGTGCCGCCCCTCGAACCCACCTGCCAAGTCATTAAACAATCATGAAGTGTGCAGTACAACAAACTAGCGGATTCAACAAACTGCATTACTGTTTTATGCCACAAATATATATTGTTTGAGTTATTTCAATGAAAACAAGAGTTTTTTCAAAGTTCCCAGTCCTTCAGTAATACATAGAAAATAAATAACTTTAATCCTTCATATCTCAGAAACTACTAGTTTCTACAAAAAACGATTTTAATTTTCGGATTCTATGGACAAAAATACATGTAAAAAAATTAATTTAAATTAAATCTGGTAGGGGTCGTCATATGGGAAAGACCCTTTAATTCAAATTAATTAAAAAATGATTTCTTATAGGTAATCCTATTTTTCAAAATTTCAATATTTTGTAATACGTATTTATACCTAGTATATGAATCAAAATATATTATGTAATATTAAATACATTTACACGAGCGCCACTCATTGATTTTAAAGAAACTGTTGTTTTGAAGGTAATATTATTTATAATTTTGAAAAATATTTAATTCTTACTATTTCTTCATATTACAAATCAACTTACATAATTTCATATTAAAATTATAAATTAAAGTTATTGCTTCATTTAAATAGCCACAGTATCGACATCAGTCAAAATCTAGGTATCTGTGAACGTTTTTGCTTCAGTAAAGTCAATGAAAGTAATTCCTTAATTGATGAAGTTATTCCAATAATTATTTAAATTGAGGGTTTCCTAGCAAAGTTGTTTGCAGAAACGGACACAAATTGCCGAACTTTGCTCACGAGGCAACTGATGAAAGTCACCGGTGACGGTCACCAATTACTCGTGTGCAAGTAGCCTATAGAGCACTACAGTGAGATGCTGAAGAAACAGTTACAATTAATGTGAAATACAAGGAGTAACATCGTAGTTTAATATTTTAAGAATCTAAGTCAGAACTTCCGAATCCAAACTTAAGATAGCTGAAAAATATGCCACTCACTCTAACATACAAAATTGTAGCAGGGAAAAAAGTGTAAAAATGTATGAACTGGTACGGTTTGATAGTAGGTACATTTAAAATATTTTTTACTGAACAAAGATATGTATTCATTTTTCAAAATAGGGTACACTTCTTTTAAATTTATTTATATTTGTCCTGTGTGCCTAAAAATTGTTTAATAACGTAGATGTTAATAAACCCTATTCATTATATTGAGCAATTAACTGTTATCGCCTATTCTTTAGTGATAATTCATATTTGGTATTAAATTTATTTTAATAACATTAAGATCCATTCATTTAATTTAGCAACTATTATTCGATTACAACTAAGAAGATGTACAGATATAACTGAAACAGGTTTTGATTCTTGACGTCATTTGATTATTAGTTACTCCCATTGGTCGGCAATAGTTCTCTAATTGAATGTGCCTTTGTTTAATTCTAAGCTGTAGCTGACTCACAAGATCATTCCACACTCTGCTTCCATAGAGTGAACATCTCTCTGAGCTGAATTCCCAATATGAGTTTTCATCACAGTATGTTCAAACAGATTAATTCAATTATGATAATGATATGAATATTTTCATATTAGTTATCACTATGATTAGTGTACATCTCGATAGTTTATCCTTGATAATCAAGACCTCTATCGGTTGACTTAATAAAATATCCTATGGAATTTCATTCATAGCCGCCGATTTTTATGTTCCTTTGAAGATGGAAATCAGAACCGTTAACTTCTAAATTTTAATAGCTTTAAAGTGATTTGAAATTAGTTGGACAAATTTTATAGCTTCCTCAGCAATATTGTCCACTTTCACATTTCCATTGATTACGTAATTAACATATCTAACCTGTATGTTTGTATGTCAAATTTAAGCGGTCTAATAAAGTTTCTGCTAGTCGTATCGTTGGTAAGCGTGCCATCACTCTTTTCTTGAATTCTTTTCAAGACTAAGGGATAGTCTGTATCTAATACAGAAGATGCATAACTATTACTGTGTCTCATCCTCTTATACGTTTGTTCCCGCTTTTAAAATTTCAATAGCCACCATAGACTTTCTTACTCTCCATACCGGAACCATCTGTGTAAAAGGTGATGATATAGTTGTCACACAGATATTCCTGATTGATGATTCAGTTTGATTTCATATCTTTTCCCAACCAATATGATCGGCATTTCCTTTTCCGTTGATAATAAGATGCGCGAGAACGCAACACACGGCTATATCTAACCCGTACGTATGTTTGTATGGCATATCTCAACAGCCTAATCAAGATTCTGCTAGTCGAATCATCTACTAAGGTCTTTTCCCATAGTTTATTAACATTTTTCATGACTAAGGGACAGTCTGTATATATAACAGATGAAGAGCAACTATCAGCAATAATGCACCTTACTGCTTCATAAACTGACCGCGTCTCGGCCTCTGAAATATTGTTCCCCGCTTTTAAAATTTCAATAGCTGATCTATTCATGGGGCAGTACACATAAAATTGAATTTAGTTTTGCTTTAGTTTAGGATTTTTTTCTATTTGACGAGTTTCGAATGAGTTTTGAACTAATTTAAAAAAAATGTATTACTTAAGTTTTTAAGTTTGGGTACAGTGGTTATTTGCTTTCGATGCTCTTATGAATGTTCTGCAACATGTAGCTAAAGAATTGATTTTAGAATTTAATTATTGACAATTTTAAAATTTCACTTTTTCGTATTTCTTTAACAATGGATTCTTGAAAATTGAAGTTATAAATAAAATATATATTTGCTACATAATGTAGAGAATCTATAGGATCGTCAAATGTAAAATAAACGTAATGCTGTAACTTCCAAACTTATGAAAAACATCGAAAATAAATACGAAATATACAAAATCTGCAATCATTTAGAAGAGCAATAGAAAAAAAATACAAATGTTGTGTTTGGCACTAAATCCCCCCAGGCCAGGCAAGCCCGGTATTGTTAACTCGGTGGGGGTATCATCAGGCGCCGCCTGACTCACTGTGGTAAAGATAAACACAAGAACAAGAACAAACAACCAAAATCTGCTAGTTTATAGATTATTACTCCTTAACCCTTCTCTTTAAACCATTCAACGATATTGACACTTTACCTACATGAGTGGTAGAGCCCGAGGAACACTTTAGTGAAGAATAAATATTTTGATCAAAAAACAGAATGGCTGGGACTGACACCTTAAATGACTGGATAAACACATGTATACACTTTTATATTAGAATACATGTGTAGTGGTGTGCGCTTTCATAGGTTATACGTACTATGGTTTCTTCTAAATTAAATGTTTTTCTTACGGTTTATTACGCCTAATTTTCCCATATATTACAGAGGTATTGTTGAAATTTGCTTATTCAAATTCAAATCAGTTAAAGGCACAAAGATTAATCATTGAAAAGGTAACTAAAATTAAAGACTAAATTAAAATTTAGTATTAAAACTACGAATTTATAAATGTATATATATATGTGTGTGGGGGTTACGTGCGGGGGAAGAGCATAGGCTAGTGGAGGAGGTACTATCATATGCATATTACTTTTCAACAGTTCTTTCTTTAATATATTATCATTAGATCTATGAACGCCATTCCATGAGAAATAAAGGGGTTTAGAAATACTCATGGGTATTGATTTTTTGAAAGCAATTCCAGCAACATGGTCTGCTATCTCGTTACTCTTTATACCAATATGGGCGGGCACATAATACACGGATATATCCAATCCGTGTGTTGGTTTGGCACTTCTCAGCAACCTAATCAAGTTGCTGATAGCCGAATCATCTATCACAGTTTGTTACCACTTTTCTGTAACATTTTTAAGACAGAGACGCAATCTGTATAGATAACAGATAAAGCGCATCCATCAGAAATGATGCACCCTACTGCTTCGTACACAGACCGTGCTTCGGCCTCAAAAATTTTAGTTCCCGCTTTTAAAATTTCAATGGCGGATCTATCAGTGGGACAATAGACTACGCCACCGTACACTTTCTGATTTCCCATACCAGAACCATATGTGTAAAATGTGATGGCTCCGGTATGTGCTCAATCTCTGTGCTTTTCGAAAAACTTTTTCCTTCTATCTACGGAAGACTTTGCTATTTGGGGAAAAGCTTTATAATGAGAACATACTGGTGCTCTCCCCCCGATAGCATATTGCTCGTCGTTAAATTGTTCGAGCTGAGTAGCAATAGTTTCAGTATTCGAAATGTTATCATTAAAATCTTCCATCAAGATAGCGTTAGACTGTCTTTATCGTAATCATTTTCATTCATTAGTATTTTCTCTATTGATTATGGAATAGCACATAATGTCGCTTGTTTGCAGCAACAACGTCATAAACACAAACATGTATTTAAGATTTATTAAAGACATATAAAACATAAAATGCTGATTATTTTAGTAAAAAAATAATCATTGTGATTCATTGAAACTTTAAAATATACCGCTAGTGAGGCTAAATGTCCTAACAGTATTCCAATGTACGTACATTACAAGTACTAAAATGCCTCTCCTGAAAAACAGCTTTTTTGAAGTTATGACAGTGTTCTCGCAAACAAGCGATGTATGGTGCTGAGTTTATTAAGCATGTTATTAACTGTAACTGACGAGGTTCTTTCCTTCCTATCAGTCGTGTATTAACAAGTTATGTATGTATATTAAAAATCCCACTATCTCGTTGAACTGTTGAAGCCAGTTAACTAGTTTTTAGCTGAGAGTAACCAATTGATCAGTAAAAGGTGATGACAGAGTAAATGATGAGTTATTTTACAGGGTGACCCAAAAAAAGGTGTACCCAATTTTGAATTAATATAAATATCGTACACTTACCATCTGAAGCAATGACTGTGGTAGAATGGAACTAAATTTTAGATTTACTTCAACTCATTTTTTAACTTATAATATATACAATATTTATACTAATTTTAAGCTAGGTACACTTTTTTGTGGGTCACCCTGTATAGACGGTTATACATATTCGTTAATTTTTGAAAAGTATATGAATATTATTTTGCACTTTTAGTAATACCTGTAATAAAACTAATACCTTCAAGCATCATGAATACTAATAGAAATAAAGTTTCACTTTTGGTGGAAATGAATTGAAATAAAAGTTAATTATATTTTCAATAGGTTTTGTCAAATATAACTACATTGATGACCGACTGATTTTTTCTGGCAGTAATTTCAATTTAAAAATAGCACTAAATTTATACAAGACCTTGGTTTGTTTCACTGCTCGGAAGATCCTCGCCACTAAATAATATTTTCCCTGAGATCCTCAGCAGGTGATTCTTTGTAGCATAACTTTCACGGAAGAATCTGGTATTTACAGGGTGATCAGACCAGGTGTAGACAAATATTTATTGAAATATCTCCTTATAAATAACAGAAAAAATTATTATACATCTAAGAGAAATTCCATAGTTACATAGTTGTAGTTTTCAATATATCCTCCCTTAGATTTCACCAAACGCCTCAACCTGTCAGGAACTCCGGCACGGATGGTTTCTTCTGGAATTTTGTCCGAACATGTCGTCAATTTTTACTTCAGAGAGTTCACATTTGAGTTATTAGAAGAGCAGGCTTTACTCTCCAAAATACTCCAGATGGAAATTTCCATAGGGTTCAGATCAGGAGAGGAAGGAGGCCATAACTCCTTCGACCAGAACCCAGCCATATTCTTCTTGCACCATTCTTGATCGCGTTTAGCCGTGTAGAACTTAGCTCCATCCTGCTGGAGGGTAACACCTGTTTTACTGAACGTTTTTTTCACCCAAGGCACCAACTGATCCTCCAACAACTTCAAATAAACGTGCTGGTTAACCTTAACACCCTCTTCAATGAAGAAAAGAGGACTCCTCTTTTCAGATGAGGTTACCCCGGCCCAGACCATGACAGAAGCTGGTTTTTGTCTCCTAAACATCAGCCTGTCGTTCAGAGGAATATCGCGCTTATTCACTGCATAAATCCGGTCGTTCTGATGATTGTGGACGGCTTGTACCGTGAATAATTTCTCATCAGTCCACAAGTCCGGAGGTTGCGTGCAGTCTCTCAGCTTTTCCAGAAGAAGCTTTGCTCTTTGCAGCCGTTTTGTTCTTGTGGCCTCTGATAAAAGCTGAGTTTTTGTCTTTTTGAATGGGGAAAGGTTCAGATCACTTGTGAGCACTTTCTGCATCATTCCATAGCTCACGCCAGACGCTGATGCCAATTTCCTGACGCTTCTTTCAGGATTCCTTCTGATTTTCTCCCGGGTGTTTTTGATGAGCTTAGAGGTCCTAACCTTGCGATCTGGAGTGCTCCTAACCTTTGGGAGGGTCGAACTTGTTTCTCTGAAACGCTTCAGAGCCTTGTAAACACCAGATCTACTCGCACGACCCTTCAAAAGCTTGCATATTTGACCCGGAGACTGTCCTGATTCAAACGGTTCCTGAATTGTCGACGCTACAGAGCTCATAACTAAATTAATATTTAGAAATACATCTGAAAGTAAAATATAACAGTTAGTGCATATAATGAGCTATCCAATAGTGTAAATAGATGGATAATTTTCACGTTTTAAAGGTTTTAAAATTAAACATTAAAATTTGTCTACACCTGGTCTGATCACCCTGTAGATCTATGAACGCCATTCCATGAGAAAAAAAAGGGTGTTGAAATACTCATGGGTATTTATTTCAAATTGATTTTTGTTTTAGAACTAGTTTACTCTCAGCTTTTTTAAAGGCTGAAACGCTCTAATTGGTCTGAAACAGTTTCAGTAATTTTATTTATAATTCAATGTTGTATATTGAATCAATATAATAGTATATTGAATTCATTAGTAAATTAACCCGTATAGTTAAATTTTGATAATCTAACTAATAAGGTTAATGAAACAATTTGAACAACTCTGAACTTCGACTTTTGAAAATATTAACTAATAAGATTAATGAAACAATTTGAACAACTCTGAACTTCGACTTTTGAAAATATTAAGTACAAGATAAAAATTTAATTTCACAGTTTCACAGTAATCACAATATAAAAATATACTATGTTCTATGCACAATATATAATGATTATGGGAGATGGATAAGTGTAAACGGAACTCGGTTCACGATGTTCGCGACGAGAAGAGACTTTAAGATAAGAACCCTAATAGGAGAACTACTATTCATAGGAGTTTTTAGAAAAGGGATCCGAGCCTTGGAAACTACTATGCTAAAAGTTTTTGCTGGATTTAAAGTCCATGGTTAAAATCCAAAGAAATAATCTGAGGAGTTAATGTATCCTCCGTGAAGTTTAACTAATAAAATTGGTGAGTTATATATACTACTCTCTGACAGAACAATCAAGATAATTGTGCATAGCCAACTTTTATGATAGGTAATGATAGCAGATACTCTTCAGATATTAAAAGTTAATCCGTATATAGAATTAGGTTAATATAGGTTAAATGACTCTCATACCTAGGCTCAGAATATACATATGTTAATATAATATAAATATAATATTCAAATATGATAATAATATTTATATTCATAGGTTATATATTCTGATGGTAGTTAAGAGTTTGAAATATATAGTCTAAAGACTATATAATATAAAATGTTTGTCTTATATGGTTCAATTTCTAACATTTTTTGAAGGCTTTTCCAGCAACATGGTCTGCTATCTCTTTGCCCTTTATACCAAGATGGGCGGGCACATAACACACGGATATATCCAATACCTAATCAAGTTTCTGATAGCCGAATCATCTATCACAGTTTGTTACCACTTTTCTGTAACATTTTTTAAGACAGAGACGCAATCTGTATAGATAACAGATGAAGCGCATCCATCAGAAATGATGCACCCTACTGCTTCATACACAGACCGTGTTTCGGCCTAAAAAAATGTTAGTTCCCGCTTTTAAAATTTCAATGACTGATCTATCAGTGGGACAATAAACTCCGCCACCGTACACTTTCTGATTTCCCATACCAGAACAATCTGTGTAAAATGTGATGGCTCCGGTATGTGCACAATCTCTGTGCTTTTCAAATAACTTTTTCCTTTTATCTGTGGAAGACTTTGATATTTGGGGAAAAGCTTTATAATGAGACCATACTGGTGCTCTCCCCCCGATAGCATATTGCTCTTCGTTAAATTGTTCGAGCTGAGTAGTAATAGTTTCAGTATTCGAAATGCTATCATTAAATTCTCCTATCAAGGCAGCTTTAAACTGTCTTGATACAAGACAGTCTTGATTATCAATGGAAACTGATTATTGTCTATTAAATTACTTGTTAAGTTATTATATGTATTCATTTTTCTTTGAAATTCATAGAAAATCCTGCATAAAAATCAGTTTTTTGTAGTTTTGAGCGTTTTAAGTGAACTAATAGTCAATGCAAATTATAGATATTATTAGATAGTGGGGAAAATGAGTCTAATAGAAAAGGGAGAAAGGAAGGACATTGTTAGATTAACTCAAAAAAAAATACCAGTTTAGAAATATCAAAATTGACGGAAAGGGATCTCCGTACCATCAAGAATTTTTAATCTGGTGGTGAAACCGAAACTGACAAAACCTAAGGCTTTAAATCCCAAATACATATGAAAATTTATGCAACCAGTAAAGCCATTGTTGTGAAGGCTGAGGCATCGAATGTTCCAAAATCGACTTGGAATCATTACTCAAGGGAGGTCGGAGAGGTCAAAAAAATGAAAAGTACTCTAGTTCTGACCAAAAAAAAGGCAGGACACAAAGTTGATAAGTAAACGTTTTATTTAGAGTTTGTCATCACAATATATGATCTAGATTGTATTAATAAATTAATTAAGCATATATTGTAGCAATCAACACAAATACTCATCAACAAATATTCAGTTTTTAATATTATATGCAATTTTATTTATTCTGCATAAAGTTTTCGTTCACTAAAAAATTGACTAAATCAATTTTCAGTCATTATTGATTTTATTTTTTCTATAACAATGTATGTTTACATTATAATGTATGCATAAACTATTCGGTCGCACTGTATAGCGCTTATTATGTACAGGGAGATTGAAAAAAAAGGCAACCGGGTTTTTGGATGATAATATTTTCCGAACTTCACAAACCTTTTTTTAATGCTTTATTGCATCTTTAAGAATGGAAATATTTTTTTCGCATGAAATGATGTCTCATAGTCTATCAGATTACGTGTTAAAATATTAGACATAAAAATATTCTCGAAGTGCTTCAAAAAAAGATTTACAATATTGTAGATTATACCTGTCAGGTCTGTCAAAAGACCTGTCAGCACAGGTATTGAGGGTTTATTTGGATCTCACATCAGATGATTTGTTGATCTTTTTCTCTATTTATTTTTCTCTATTCTTTTTTTAATCATTCTGTATATGCATATTCAAGCTAAGCATTTTTATCTATGAACTTTAAATAAATGAGCCGCATCGTTTGTAAATTCAATTTCTAACCTATTGTGATATTTTTTCTTTAAGATTTTAATCAATTTTAATTTACACATTTATATATTTTTTCAATTATTATATTTTTAGTGCTCCAATTAATTTTGACAAAACTCTTACAAAATGATCCATTAGCTTGATGACAAAATTTTCCATCGAATTTCTCACAATCCGCGTGTCTTGGATGGCTTTACACTTATTGTTATTATTAAATCAATAATAATTATTTATTATATTAAAAATAAATAATTTAATTAATGTAATCAACTACCGATGGTGTCGGTTATTTCTCTGATGAACGTAAACAATAAAATTGACTTTTAAGATTTGGTCCAGCTTTAGATACAAAGAGCAAATATTCAAGGCATAATCAATAAATCTGAATTGACTCAAACAAATTATTCCTCAAATTCACTGTGAGTGTAATATTAATTTTCATACATTAGCATTTTTCCTATTGATTATGGAATAGCACCTATGTCGCTTGTTTGCAGCAACAACGTCATAAACACAAAAACATGTATTTAAGGAGTTATCCATATACACAGAGAAAGGATTAGTTGAATCAAATCATATTTGATTTGTTTTGACTAAATTTTATGGTTTATCTATTCCCTCGATATCTATATGTTCCCCCATTATCTTCTATCGTAAAATGATATCGAGGGAATATTCCAGAAATTATTAAAATTAAGATTATCCCATGAAAATATCGAGAATATTCCAGGAAACAGTGAAAATAGTTGATACTCTAAAAATTATAAAATAAACTACTATAAAGGAAAACAAGAAACAATCGATGACATGAATTTATATTTATCTATGATAACTTGAAGATACACTTGAGTTATCATATTGGATAAACTTCATTCAAAACCCATTTTACTGTGTCCAGGGTGGTAGAGTGATTAGCGTAGCAAACAGGAGTCAACAAGGTGCGAGTTAGAGTCCCGCCGTAAACACCACTTCATTTCTTTCCATTTAATTTGTAAATTACAATATGCATCATTAAAATAATTCATGAGAAGCCAAACTTACACGTACATATGCACTATATGCTAGGAAATATGGCCGGTTATTTGATCCCCATACCATTTGTTATTCGGTCATTTGATTCAAAGACATTTAGGTTTCTGCATATATACTTAGCATAAAATAATTTTATACGATCTTTATTTCTCTATAAAAATTGGAGTTTACTAATTAAATAATATATAAGATTTGTGAAAGAAATTGACATCAACCATTTATATAATAATTTTTTATACATTGAAAATATCAACAAAATTCAAACAGCTATCGAACTTACTACCGTAACAAATTAATTATTTTCTATTTAAAAATGATTTACTTTCACAACTTGTAGGAAAACATCTTATAAGACTAGGGAAATAATAAATCCTAACGGACATTTCTTTATTTCAATTCTCACATGGTAGCGTGGTTATTAATTAGTGCCGAATTAGTTCCTAGAAAGAATAATCAATTTGTCTAATTTACTGTTTACGTTACATGTAAATAATAATCATTAATTACATCAATTCATTAAATAACATAAAATCAAATATCGTACCAAAATAACAAGGTTAAATAAAACACAAACATAGTTTAAATTAGGTATACTCTAATTAAGAAATAGATCAGGCAAAAGGGTCGAGAAATAGCTCGAGTATACCTGTCACAAATAAACACTGACATAATCACTGAGGAAATACAAATATGGTTACTGAGTTTCTAATGAAGTGGGTGCGGCTGGAAACTCTTCGGAACCACTGTACTAGTGTGTTGGTAACGGTTGTAGTTCTCCACTGGAACATTGCTAATTGAAGTGGACGACAACTCGTGCAAATCATGGTACTATGATCGTGACTCTGGCTTCAGACTCCTACTGCTTATTGAATATCTGCTCTGCAACATGAAAAGTTGTTCTGCAACGTCAGAAGTTATTCTGCAATAGACTTCAGTTCTTGGTTCCCACATCCTGTCTCGTTTGGCTTCTATTCTGCCGTAAAGAATACAACCTCTGCTGCCGGGATTCATTGAAATGCAAGATTCCGCCACTTGCTAATGATCCTATCACCACGTACCACTATGACGGGCAGAGATCTTCATCGTCTCAGTCCTGCGATGGTTACCTAAGGCTGGGGTGAGAGAAGACTTCACCCCGCAAGGTTCTTATCCAGACCGGTAAACTACTTGACACTCTTATAAGCAGAGAGTAACGACAGACAGAGTAGGACTCCTTCATAATCTCAATCGACCACTTATATACTCCCCAGATTCATCTAAAACTTCTTATTGGTTCTCAACCCTCCTGTAGGCTGTCCCTAATTCTACCCTCAACTAATGGAAACTGACAAATTAAAAAAAACTCCTATATTTCCGACTAAACTAATTACTCTCTCACAGAAAAGAAACATCAAACTTGAAATCTGTTAGGATACATGAAACCTCAAAAGCTCGTTATTTCTATAAAGTAAACCACAGAAAACCTCTGGTCTAGAGAAAACAGTAGGTGGTTAATAACCCTCACCAAATGCATTACATGTAACAAAGTTGGAAAGTCTTATTTCAAATATTCAGATTATAATAGTTTAATAAATAATTTTAATAGGGAACTGTCAAAAATCAATATATGGTTACTACGCAATAGACTGTCCCTTAACAATGAAAAAACTATAGCTTTAATATTCTCTAATCGTAGAAATGTCATAAATCATAACAATAAATTATATATATCACAAAGTTGTGTCAAATTTGAATCTGTAACTAAATATCTTGGTGTCACTATAGATAATGCTTTATCATTTGAGAGCCACATCAATAATGTTTGTAACAAGATATCTAAAAATATAGGTGTGTTATATAGGATGTCATTGTTTGTACCTAATAGTGTCTTGTTAAATGTATATAATGCACTGGTGTACCCATTACTCGTATATTGCAATGTTGTGTGGGGAGGATCAGCCACTCAACACTTAAATAAATTATTTCTTTTGCAAAAAAAAAGCTGTGCGTATTATAATTCATAGTGACTACCTCGAGCACTCTGATCCTCTATTCCACCAGACGGCAGTATTGAACATATATGATATTCATAATTACCTATGTTCAATTCTAGCTTATAAGAGAAAGGATACTTTCACTGTTTCAATTCATGGCCATAATACCAGAAATAGCACTACCTACTTTATTCCCCAATTTCAACGACTGTCCATTGCACAGCGGTCTCTATCTTATGCACTACCATATAAATTTAATAAGATTCCAGAAAATATAAAAAATGTTAAAATTCTAAAAATGCATGAACATGTTTACCTCTGCTCTGTGTTTTTTCTTTCTTCTGTTCTCTTTCTTTCTCCTTTTTTCTGTTATTTAATATTTAATTGCCCAAAAGATCTATTTAGATCTATAAAAGAGCTTGAATTGAAGAATAATTATAACAAGATGTAACTTTGTACTATGTTTTGTGTTTTTTTTCAATAAATCTATTATCCTATTATTATTAACTCTCTCAAAGCAATGAATATTATTGTCAAACAACCATTCTAAAACCAAACATTTGAGCAGAAGGGAAATATCCAATGACACTTGTTTTATTTCAAACTCACAAAATAATTAACTTCAAATAACCAACCGGTCTGAAGATTTTCTAACTACCAGTATACAATCGGCTACTGATTGTTCCACTGAGAACCTATAAGTGAAAATATCTTGGCTAGCTTTTTCTGTATATATTACAAATATTAATATAATGCAAAGGAGAGATTGAAAATGATCGTATGGTAAATTGTATAAAAATCAATTGAAGGTGAATATTTTAGTATATAATTTAGCATAAAATCATTTTCAATGTATCCCAGCTGTATGATGATGATTATAATTGTAATATTTACGGCTAAAATCTTACCTGGAAATTTTAAAAATGGCCCCCTGCCAGAAGAAGCAAACCTTCTTGAGATAATTGAAAAAAAAAACAATCATCTTTATTTAGACAATGAACATTAATAAATGTCGGTGTGGACTTTTGTCGTGTGGGCATTTGTCGTGTGTGCTTTTATCACCCTATCCACATAATCAGTAACGTCGGTAATGGGAAGGCCAATTTCAGCAAGGAGTGCGCCTGTCGTTGCACCATAGCTACCTGCCGTTTCCACCGCTATGGGTTCGAACCTATATCGAATGCCAAGAGCCGCATATTTTCGTAGCTTCCTCCTCTCCGCCTCCTTGGTTGCGCAACCAGGTAACAAAGCAGAGTCTATCAAGGGCTATGCTGCATAATTGGCTACACACGTTGCATACCAACAAAGACTTCCCATCTGTAAAAGGGAAGATTGAGATACCATCAGGCCGCTTACAGTCACCCCTATCAACCCCCAGAGGCTCAAGTACTGGAGGGATACCAGCCGAAATCAAAGCTGTCCTAATATCATTCAGGGCTGCGTGTCTCGGATGGCGGCCAGCACTGTAGCGACTCTCGAATCCACTCTCTGGCCGCATCGGCACACGTGTGGCTCACAGATGTCCGCACCAACACTCAGCACGATCGCAATCCGAAAAGACTGCGTCAAGTAGCGTTATAAGTGTGGAAACTGGAAGCGCATGTAGCCAAAGTCCGCTCTCTCTAATTGCAGATGCCAGAAAACGTGCCCTAGACAACTGATCAGCCTCCTCGAGCAGACTGGCCACAGTAGCTGCCGACATGGGTTCATCCCAAGACCTCTGCCGACTCTCCATAGCTCCCTCAGCCAAGGCTAAACCCTCACTTGCCATTTCTCCACAGCTGTTCCAAGCTTTCGGTCATCCCCAATCTGTGTTCTGCACATAATGGATCTAACCAAATGCTCGGTAGCATGGAGGGAAGAAATGAATGCGGGTAGCTCAATGTCCTTAGACATCCTGATTCCTGTCGAACTGTGAAAGATCACTATTCCTGTAAGCTAGTGAAGCACGGAGGATATATTGAAGCTTAGGCAAGGCAAAAAGTTCTTGAGCAAAGCAAAAGTTTGATGGTTCTCAATTAGTTTCATTCTTGACGAAAACCCCTCTAAATCCTCCCTCTTTTCAGCAACAACTGCTGGCATGTCCCTCTCCATGAGTGGTGCTCCCAGCAAGCTTAAATCTTCCACTGGAACGAGTCTTAATCTTGGCATCAACCCCTCAAAACAAATTACTAGTGATTATTGAAAGACCCGACCTGTCTTTTCACTTCCGTAGTCAACGAAGTATTCAATTTTGCTTCCAAAATTTGTTGTCCCTCCGGGACTTCTGAGAGCCCAATAGCAAAAGCTCAAGAGACTACCACACGCAATGGGGGTTCCCTCATGAATTACTCTTTCAACTAACTTTTAAAACGTGTTCGCTACGCAAAAGATGACTCCTTTAGGGTCTATCCTCAGTACTTTCATGCTTCTACGGCACAGAGAGATGTATGCCTCCAAATCAATCGTTGCATCTGTGGCGGGTTGTGGTGCTAAAGAAGAGGAAGCTAGGTGTCACAACAGGCAGAAGGTGATAACTAGGGCAGCATAAACAAAGCGCTGAGCAAGCAGAAAAAGAGTTTAACAGGTACTTACAGCCCATCAAAAATCAAGGTCGCAATCAGAGCGCAGCAGTACATAACCTACTGTGATGGGTGTTCTAGGCTAACTGAAAACTACCGATAAAGTTGTCAAAACCTACTCCTCAAGTAGTGTCTATACTAGGATAAATAATTACAGAGACATGCTCCTGATTTATACAATTTGTCATATGTGAGAGTTTTAATAAGTGTGGAGTATGCCTGTACATTTTATTTTACTTTTGAATAGTTTTTGTTACCGTAGTTTAATAAATTTGAAATTATTTACTTTTACCTAAATAAATAAAAAAGATTTTATTTTTTTATATAGCAGTTTTCACTCTTATTACTTAATTAGTTTCTTTAAAAAATATTAATCGGCTGTAAAGTACATATTTCCATTATATGTTAGGTAATTATATATGCACATATAATGTATGATTACTAGATGTATAAACGGATAATATGACCATGGATAAAAGACCGGGGACCAATTGACTTAGACTCGTATGGCAAGTCTCAGCAGCTTAATCAAATGACTGCTAGTAAAGTCATCAATTAGTGTCGCATGCCACTTGTCTTTGATTCTTTTTAAAATTGTGAGACAGTTTGTATTGATCACAGAAGATTTATTCTTATTTCCATTCTTACACCTCACTTCTTCGTACACAAACCTTGTTTCTGCCTTTGCTAATTCCAGATTGGTTGTTAAGGGGACCTTACTTCGGAAAGTCACCTAATTTTTTTTATTTCGTAAATGGCTACCTAGCACCCATCCAGATGTTTGAGTGAAATATCAGAGCTATAGTGTGACTATAACCCTCTGTGGGAGAGAAAGGGAGGGGGGCGAGGGGAGGATGGTTCATGCACTCCCTATCAGCAACTAATAATTCGTAATAATTTATTATCTCGCCATATCTGGTATAGTTCTTGCTGCTGAGACTATATACAATAGCGATTGGCAGATATATGGTTCAGTCACTCGATATCTCGTAAGGACAGGATGTCTAGTGTCACAGCTTTAAATGCAATTTAGGTCACTTCTCTGAACCCAAAAATTTGGGTATTTCATATATATTTTGTGTATGATTTTAATTTTTAAAGAACTTCACGAGTTTTACCTTTCATTGAACCTACATTATATGATTAGCTTAATTTGTCTTTCATAGTTTTCCCTGTTACTTTTTTTAAATGAATAAAACAACGAGGTTTTATTCCTGGGATATTAAGGGATAATCCCAGGGAAGGAAGTCATAATCCTCTAAAACGCCAGGAATTGAGTCTTCTTCTCAGGGAGCTGATGTTTTTTTATATCTCGCTTCATAAATAATTTTAGAGAGAGAACTACCAGTAGTATATATGCATACAGATTATTAATTTCAATTCACAAGGCAGTTTCGAGACTATTTACCCAATAAATTTACAACAGCTCCTTGCGACTGTAGATTATTCACCAAATCAGAAAATAGCCAAGGGTAAAAGATAAGACCAAAATTGAATAATTTATTAGGAAACTATAAATATTAGTCTAGTGAAAGTTCAGAACTATTGAACAGTTCTAAATTTTCGATCATATTTTTTACAAAAAAATGGAATTGTTTTCTCTAATATGATTATATAATTGAGTTTGCCTAATCAAAGAATTCTTATCAGTGGTCTACAAGGTAGCTTGAAAACAGCAATACTATGTTAGCGAAAATTATAATTTAATAGAATGATTCACAGTGAATCTAGTAAAGAAATTAGATCCAAATTCTATTGAAATAGCAATGAAATTGCATGTGTGTATATGTACAAAAATTGCATGAGTACGAAAATCAGCGACATATGTGCTATTCCATAATCAATAGAAGAAATACTAATGTATGAAAATGAATACGATAATCGTATTAAATATTACACTCACTGTGAATTTGAGGAATAATTTGGAGTCAATTCAGATTTATTGATTATGCCTTGAATATTTGCTCTTTGTATCTAAAGCTGGACCAAATCTTAAAAGTCAATTTTATTGTTTACGTTCATCAGAGAAATAACCGACACCATCGGTAGTTGATTACATTAATTAAATTATTTATTTTTAATATAATAATAAATAATTATTATTGATTTAATAATAACAATAAGTCTAAAGCCATCCAAGACACGCGGATTGTGAGAAATTCTATGGAAAATTTTGTCATCAAGCTAATGGATCATTTTGTAAGCGTTTTGTCAAAATTAATTGGAGCACTAAAAATATAATAATTGAAAAAATATATAAATGTGTAAATTAAAATTGATTAAAATCTTAAAGAAAAAATATCACAATAGGTTAGAAATTGAATTTACAAACGATGCGGCTCATTTATTAAAGTTCATAGATAAAAATTCTTAGCTAGAATATGCATATACAGATTTATTAAAAAAAGAGTAGAGAAAAAAAAATAGAGAAAAAGATTATCTTCAAGATGCAATAAAGCATTAAAAAGTGGTTTGTGAAGTTCGGAAAATATTATCATCCAAAAACCCGGTTGCCTTTTTAAGCGCTAAACAGTGCGACCGGAATAGTTTATGCATATTACAAAATATGCTCGATATTGTCATATAAATAATCTAAAAAGAATTTTCGTAATATTCAAATAAATAATGTAGTAGAAAATACATTATAATGTAAACATACATTGTTATAGAAAAAATAAAATCAATAATGACTGAAAATTGATTTAGTCAATTTTTTAGTGAACGAAAACTTTATGCAGAATAAATAAAATTGCATATAATATTAAAAACTGAATATTTGTTGATGAGTATCTGTGTTGATTGCTACAATATATGCTTAATTAATTTATTAATACAATCTAGATCATATATTGTGATGACAAACTCTAAATAAAACGTTTACTTATCAACTTTGTGTCCTGCCTTTTTTTTTGGTCAGAACTAGAGTACTTTTCATTTTTTTGACCTCTCCGACCTCCCTTGAGTAATGATTCCAAGTCGATTTTGGAACATTCGATGCCTCAGCCTTCACAACAATGGCTTTACTGGTTGCATAAATTTTCTTATGTATCTGGGATTTAAAGCCTTAGGTTTTGTCCGTTTCGGTTTCACCACCAGATTAAAAATTCTTGATGGTACGGAGATCCCTTTCCGTCAATTTTGATATTTCTAAACTGGTATTTTTTTTTTAGTTGATCTAACAATGTCCTTCCTTTCTCCCTTTTCTATCAGACTCATTTTCCCCACTATCTAATAATATCTATAATTTGCATTGACTATTAGTTCACTTAAAACGCTCAAAACTACAAAAAACTGATTTTTATGCAGGATTTTCTATGAATTTCAAAGAAAAATGAATACATATAATAACTTAACAAGTAATTCAATACACAATAATCAGTTTCCATTGATAATCAAGACAGTCTTCTATCAAGACAGTTAAAAAGCTGCCTTGATAGATTATTTTAATGATAGCATTTGGAATACTGAAACTATTGCTTCTCGGCTCTCTGACAGACTTATTCCCCTCTCTAACAGACTTATTCCCCTCTCTCACAGACTTATTCTCCTCTCTCACAGACTTATTCCCCTCTCTCACAGACTTATTCCCCTCTCTCACAGACTTATTCCCCTCTCTCACAGACTTATTCCCCTCTCTCACAGACTTATTCCCCTCTCTCACAGACTTATTCCCCTCTCTCACAGACTTATTCCCCTCTCTCACAGACTTATTCCCCTCTCTCACAGACTTATTCCCCTCTCTCACAGACTTATTCCCCTCTCTCACAGACTTATTCCCCTCTCTCACAGACTTATTCCCCTCTCTCACAGACTCATTCCCCTCTCTCACAGACTCATTCCCCTCTCTCACAGACTCATTCCCCTCTCTCACAGACTCATTCCCCTCTCTCACAGACTCATTCCCCTCTCTCACAGACTCATTCCCCTCGCCCACCTCTTCTACCAAGGCAGTCTAAAGCTGTCTTGATAGAAGATTTTAATGATAGACTTTCGAATACTGAAACTATTACTACTCAGCTCGAACAATTTAACGAAGAGCAATATGCTATCGGGGGGAGAGTACCAGTATGCTCTCATTATAAAGCTTTTCCCCAAATATCAAAGTCTTCCATAGATAAAAGGAAATATATATTTGAAAAGCACAGAGATTGTGCACATGCCGGAGCCATCACATTTTACACAGATGGTTCTGGTATGGGAAATCAGAAAGTGTACCGTGGCGGAGTCTATTGTCCCACTGATAGATCCGCCATTGAAATTTTCAAAGCGGGAACTAACATTTTTGAGGCCGAAACACGGTCTGTGTATGAAGCAGTAAGGTGCATCATTGCTGATGGATGCGCTTTATCTGTTATCTATACAGATTGCGTCTCTGTCTTAAAAAATGTTACAGAAAAGTGGGAACAAACGCTGATAGATGATTCGGCTATCAGCAACTTGATTAGGTTGCTGGGAAGTGCCAAACGAACACACGGATTGGATATATCCGTGTGTTATGTACCCGCCCATTTTGGTATAAAGGGCAACGAGATAGCAGACCATGTTGATGGAATTGCTTTCAAAAAATCAATTTGAAATCAATACCCATGAGTATTTCAACACCCATTTTTCCTCATGGAATGGCGTTCATAGATCTAATGATAATATATTAAAGAAAGAATTGTTGAAAAGTAACATTTATATAATAGGTGAGCAGTTTCCAGAATGGATCTGCTCTACCTCCTTCACTAACCTATGCTCTTCCCCCGCAATAAAATCATTTAATTTAGAAGAAACCATGGTACGTATAACCTATGAAAGCACACACTACTACACATGTGTTCTAATATAAAAGTGTATACATGTGTTTATCCAGTCATTTAAGGGGTCAGTCCCAGTCATTCAGTTTTTTGATCCAAATATTTTTTCTTCACTAAAGTGTTCCTCGGGCTCTACCACTCATGTAGGTAAAATGTCAATATCGTTGAATGGTTTAAAGAGAAGGGTTAGGGAGTAAAAATCTATAAACTAGCAGAATTTGGTTGTTTGTTCTTGTTCTTGTGTTGAAGTTTACCACATTGAGTCAGGTGGCGCCTGACTCACTGGCCCCCCACCGAGTGGACAACACCGGGCTTGCCTGGCCTGGGAGGATTTAGAGCCAAACACAACATTTGCATTTTTTTTATTGCTCTCCTAAGTAATTGCAGATTTTGTATATTTCTTATTTATTTTTGATGTTTTTCAAAAAGTTTGAAGTTCCAGCATTACGTTTATTTTACATTTGACGATCCTATAGATTCTCTACAATATGTAGCAAATATACGTTTGATTTTTAACTTCAATTTTTAAGAATCCATTGTAAAAAAAAATTAAATTTTAAAATTTTCGAAAATTTTCAATAATTAAATTCTGAAATCAATTCTTTAACTACATGTTGCAGAACATTCATGAGAGCATCGAAAGCAAATAACCGCTGTACCCAAACTTAAAAACTTAAGGGAGAGTAATAAAAAAATTTTTAAATTTGTTCAAAACTCATGTTACACATTTGAAACTCGTCAAATAGAAAAAATTCGTAAACTATAACAAAACTAAATTCAATTTTATGTGTACTGCCCCATGAATAGATCAGCTATTGAAATTTTAAAAGCGGGGAACAATATTTCAGAGGCCGAGACGCGGTCAGTTTATGAAACAGTAAGGTTCATTATTGCTGATAGTTGCTCTTCATCTGTTATATATACAGACTGTCCCTCAGTCTTTAAAAATGTTAATAAACTATGGGAAAAGACCTTAGTAGATGATTCGACTAGCAGAAACTATTAGGCTGCTGATATGTGCCATACAAACATACGTACGGGTTAGATATAGCCGTGTGTTGCGTTCTCACGCGTCTTATTATCAACGGAATAGAAAAGGCCGATAATATTGGTTGGGAAACGATATGAAATCAACGGAATCATCATTCAGGAATATCTGTGTGACAACGAAGTCATGACCTTTTACACAGATGGTTCCGGTATGGAGAGTGAGAAAGTCTATGGTGGCTGAATCTACTACCCCATGAGTAGATCCGCTATTGAAATCTAAAAAGCGGGAACAAATATTTTGGAGAACTAGACACTAATAGATGTGCATCTTCTGTATTAGACGCAGACAGTCCCTTAATCTTAAAAATAATTCAAGAAAAGTGTGATGACACACTAATCGATGATACGACTAGCAGAAAGTTGATTAGGCTGCTGAGATTTGCAATAGAAACATACAGGTTATATATAGCCGTGTGTTACGTAATCAATGGAAACGTTAAAGTTGACAATATTGCTGGTGAGGCTTTAAAATTTATCAAACTAATTTCAAATCACTAAAATCTATAAAAATAAAGAAGCTAACGGTTTTGATTTCCATCTACAAAGGAATATAGAAATCGGCTATGAATGAAATTGCATAAGATATTTAATTAAGTCAACCGATAGAGATCTTAAGGATAAACAGAGAGATGTTCACTCTATGGAAGCAGAGTGTGGAATGACCTTGTGAGTCAGCTACAGCTAAGAATTAAACAAAGGCACATTCAATTAGAGAACTATTGCCGACCAATGGGAGTAACTAATAATCAAATGACGTCAAGAATCAAAACCTGTTTCAGTTATTTCTTTACGTCTTCTTATTTGTAATCGAATGATAGCTGCTAAATTGAATGAATGGATCTTAATGTTAATAAAATAAATTTAATACCATTATATGAATTGAATTAATATGCGATTATAGTTAATTGCGCAATATAATGAATAGGGTTTAATAACATCTACGTAATTGAATAAATATTAGGCACATAGTTTATTAGAAGTAATTAGAATTATCTAATTAGAATTATTAGAACTGTACCGTATTTTGAATAATGAATATATTATCT
>CANNZV010003577.1:0-46008 GCA_947561585.1 Caprella mutica
ACCTAAACCATCGCAATTGTTCCTAAACCATCGCAATTGTGCCTAAACCATCGCAATTGTGCCTGAACTACACACAGAGAAAAAAAAGTAGTGACAAAGCAGAAATCTGATGATTACCAAATTTATTTACAATGCAGATGCTTTTGACATTATAACTCAGATTATTGCTATTTGGTCAGTATGCAGAAATATCTGCATTAATCTAAATAATATAGATATTAATCATTAAGCATATAGATATGCTCTGAAAAGCTCTTCTCTGAATACAGTATACATGTAATAATAACTTAGTGTTATCATTACCTGTAATTATATTAAACTATAAAAAGGCAATTTATATGTAATTAGGAAAATCAAAAATTCCAAGTAGCTAAATGAACACTTTCATTTTAAACTCTTAACTATAAACTAAAATCTATATTCAAATATTAGCAACATATTTTTTATTATATGCATTGAACCTACATAAAGGATGAGACACTGAAGGAATGGCTGAAAGAGTCATACGAGACGTTACATCAATTTTATAAGCACATACATGACTGTTATAATTCAATGTCTCAAACAATTCTAACCGGAACTGAAAATAGTTTTCTGAAGATTCTATCTTTTTTTCTGAGCAAAAATAGGCATATTTGTTTGGTTATCATCAATAAACAAACAGCATCATTGATGGAGTAGGAAATTCCCCTGAAAATAAACTTTATTGTAATAAGTTACATCATTTGTATTTGCTACACCGCTCAACGATTTGAAGTAGGATATTTTGTTATTCTTTAATCCATAAAGTTAGTTAGAAAACTGAAACATATATCTGATGGAAAAACTTTTTGAGAGGTTAATTCGCGATCTAGAAGCTTCGGCAAAGAATTTACAATGCAAATTTTTACCTTCAAATCTCATACCCCATAGATGACACAGTGGGCCCAATTTCTTCAGAGAAGGATAATGTAACAAATGAAGGTGTTTTGGCTTTAGAGTCTTATTAAAGGTAGAAATGAACAGCTGATGGTGTTCAGTGATTACTGTATCTAAATAAGTAATCATATCAAAAGTAAGAGATTTGAAAAACAAAATGTTGACCAAGTTGAATAATGTTTTATAATATGTCCACACTGAGGAATCGAGGGTTATGAAAAAGCCAAATATACAACCAGAATGCAATGTTAAGTTTATCATTTCGCTACACGAGAATGGAAGGTCTCTCCTTACAATACTAGCCCATTTAATGGGTGGAGGTTTATTATCTGAAAAGCCAAATGAGAAATGTTTTATCAATCCATTAACCTGTTCTAATGTTAAAAGCTCAGAATCAATTTTATGATACAACGCTTCACACATGCCGAAATTTGCCACTACCTCACCTACGTCATACATCACGTCGAATATCAAATTAGAAGTAACATGAAAATCGTCTTCTATTCAGGATGGAATTACTTTTTATACCACATTCAGATACCTCTTTATTTATGTCTGTTCCATAATTCTCTTCATTTCTTAATAAATTCTGATCCTCTTTGCACAAAGAACGTAATTGATCTTTAGTAGCCCTGCACTGCCTACAGATAATTGGCCGAAAAGCTTTCAACAAGTTTCATCATTTGATATAGCCCTAGGTTATCGCCAGTTAAACCCATGAACTTGAATTTAATTATCTTTTATTTCACTTCAATGCCATTACTTTGCAAATCATTGATTTCATCAATGATTAGCTCTAATAGATTATTAACCCATTCCAAGCGGCAATATGTGAATGGAAGTCGACAAAAATAAAAATCGTCTATATATAGTCACCGCCGCTATTGACTGTCATCAATTTTAACTACACTATTTAGTTACTCCCGCTAAATCATAGTCAGATAAGCGTCTATATATAGCGGTGCCGCTTGTTGGTGGAGTGACATATGAGTTTTGTATTGTTATTCATATAGTTGAACTAAAGATATAAAAAAGGTGAGCATTTCTGAGTTGCATAAATTGAATTTTTATTCGTATATATATAAACAAATTTATGAAATAAATTATCAAAAAAACAATTCAAAAATAGTTATCCTTTATTTCATTTTTACTGTGTTTTTCGAGTATTTATTTCATTGTTGGATGGACAATGTACTCAACAGTCAACACTCAACATATTTACATCTTTCCATTTCAAATGCATCATCTTTCCTTAGAACTGACATACAGTTTGTCCTTTACTCCCCTCTCCCTTCCCCTCTTTAACACTTCTTCAAGTACTGAGCTGTAGGGTGCATTATTGCACAATAACCGGTAATTAGGTGTTTACACGTTAATACTTGTCATATTTCTAAACACCGTCTACATATTGACCTGCAGCTTGACTGTTACAGCAAAAATATTTAGCGACTATATATGGAGGCTCCGCTAAATGGGACCAATTTTCGGAGCGTCTATATATAGTTAGGCCGCTTGGAATGGGTTAATAGAATTGCAATGCTTGGCTGAAAACATTGCACAAACATAGATATTCGACAATTTGCTATACATGTGTGTTGGGAAACATCGCAGGGAAGCATATTGAACTCCAATTCTGTGCACTCCTTTGTGAGATCCCAAAGCATTTCCAGTTTCAAATTCATCAAAAAATAATATAAAAGGTAATGCTTTTTTGTCACAGGTGGAAGAAAATTTTCCGCCACCTTTTAAATCATTTAAAATACCAGGCGATTTATTTTCAGACATATAGTTCAATGCTATTTCAAGAAGATATGAATTCAATATAGATTGAAATAGAGATTTTATAGAGATGAACTGAGCAGCAATGGCGTAATGTGTAGCGTCGGCGAGAGAGTGACAAAGAACAATTTCTCAAGGTTCAATATATAAATGCAGATTTTTAAAATATTGAGCCTCTTATATTCACTATTAAGTAGTTCAAAAGAATTGTTAACATTTCTAGAGTTCGATAATTCCTCTGTATTCAATATTATTGTATCTACTGATGACCTAGATAAATTGCAAATTTCCATACAACTTTAATATGAATTTTAAGTCATTATCATTTAATAGAGGAGGCCTTAAAATCAAGATTTCATTATTATAGTGTATATCATTAATTTCATGAACAAAGTTGTTAGTTACTTCGGTTTGATGTTGATTTTTTTTATGTCTATAAACGCTATGTAGACTAAATGTCTGTCACAGTTGTTTTGTCGGCAGGAAAACTCATTGATATTATCAACTATAAGACAACTCTTAATATGTACTTTTAAGGCGCTCGATTTATTGACTTTCCTATCATTTATCATACAATTCATTATAACAATAAAAACAAAAATGAAATATGAACAAAAGGAATAAAATGTTAGCATTATTTCAATATGACTATGAGCATTAGCTGTTCACACTACTGAAATGCTACCTATTTATTATAACTAAAAAACCTATATTAATGATTTGAAATGGTAAATAGTCATACAAAAATGGTCGTAAAAAATATGGCTATTTGGTCTTACAAACTGCCTCAGAAATTTCTAATCCGTACATTTTACTACATTTTAGGAAAATTTCAAGTTAGTTTATCTAACGGGCCGGACCCGTACCTAACGAATTTCACTAATTTATCAGACATGGTTGAACCGGACGTCAAGCTATAGTAATATTGTTTACCTAAATTCTTTGACTAGCAATTAATTTATTAACTAGCAATTGATTTAGAGTAAAAATTCGACTTGGACTTGAAAACATTAGAGATTCCTTTGTGCAGGACACTTCAATTAGATGCAAATTAAGAAAAGCATTTATTAGTAAAATATATCGATAGGGACAATATATTTAAGGCTAATTGATATGGTGAATATGGGATGATTAAAAGAATAATTATATCAATTTTTTTTATTCAATTGCCTCAAAAGAAAAAGAAATCATCTATATTAATTACTGTATAGAATCAAAATATAACAAAGATATTCAAAATGGAAAGACTCTTTGTACCTGAAGTAACATGAAAAACGCGTTGATATCCTAGTGCGAAATTAAACATTAGTCTTCATAAAAACTACAAAGAAACAACAGGTATTATGTAATGTGAAATTAATGGGTATAGATTAATAACATAAATTTGAGGCTCAGCCTTTCAACTCCTTCATAATCATGTACCGAATCGCTTTGGTAGTTTATGTCTTCACCAAATACTCTGGAAGACATTTAACTACATTTACAATTGATACCCGACCCGTTTTGCTGCAAAGAGATGAAACAGTGTTGTTTGTTCTCATTCTTCTTATAATATGATTTATTTTTTCTTCTATTGTCTCCTCCCGTGAATCTTTTTTCCTCCGCTTAGTAGTGCGACCCACTTCTTCCTCTGACCCTTCTTCATCCGACTCTTCTTCATCTGTTTCGTCAGATTTATCAGAATCTTCCGACGTCTCAGCTGCATCAAAATTAAGGATTTCTCCATCAACAATTCTTTGGACGTTTCCTTTTCAATATTTTCATTTGGTGGATCATGAAGGCTGAAAGAGAAATAAAAATTAGAATCAAAACATTATTAATTATTAGGTAAATATTTGGATGCTTTAATTAATATGAAAAAGTTCTTACCCAATATTTGATAGAGAAGAGGAAACCGATTGTGCTTCATCAAAGCAATTTGGAGAGACATTTTTCTTCGGGGTAGATTCATTCCCATTATGCCTTGTAGGGAAATCCTTGCTGCAACACGGTTCTTGGTCTCTAGTACTGGGTTCAGATAAGCTAAATATACTGAGATCAGTGAGGTTACTGTGAGATAAAGTACTTTTGACTGAGTGGGAGGTTTTGGTGAAATCATAGTACTCATCAGCAGTTTTCCTAGAATGTCCCATTGTTTTAGCTATATTATTTAATGACGATTCGGAAAGATTTTTCTCTCGGCTGAGAGTGATTGTGCTCCCTCTTACTACTCTAGTTGAAACTTTCTTTCCTGATGCTGTTGGCAACTTATTTAGAATCTTTAATACTCCAGAGAGACTTAGTTCCTCATCTAGTTTAGAGTTCACTTTTGGGAATGAGGGAAAGGCAATGTTACAAAATTTGTTTTTAGTTATGAACGATCGCAAATCACGGACAAACAGTTGAAGAACACTGTATACTATTTTGTGATATAAAACAGGAGCAGTAATACCGTTGTGTAAATTTTTATTCTCCATAACATTTACTTGAAAATACTTCTCTCCTTGTATTTCTATCTCTTCAGCTTCTTCAATTTCTTGTGTTGTCATCCGCGTCATTTCCATTGTCCTTCTTGCTACTCTAACAGCGCCGACGGTCATCAGTGAATTTCGCACAGAGGCCACCTGTTTTTTAGAGTAATGAAGGTGTTTACTTTCATTCATATCTTTAAAGACATCACGTAAATGAGAATGCAAACCATTCAAAACGTCAATCAGTTCAGTTTCACTTAGAAGTTTTTTTTTGTGCCTTTTGTTTGGACAGGATCATTTCCTTCCCTTTTAACCGATTCAACACATTCATCTCATTCTTGATCTCGTGTCTCACCTCTTCATACTTGAAACCTCTTCGGAGCACATCCAGCTGATGCTCTTCACAGTTAGATCTGAATGGACTATCTATGTCCTTCATCATGAATTGCACGAACAAATTGAACTGTTCCAAGTATTTTGCTTTCGATGTGTTAGCGATCGGTTTTTCTCTGAATATTTCGAGCATGAGCCGTATTCTTTTGCTGTCGTACAAATCATTTGGAGAAACAGGAGAACCTATTACCTCTTCATAGGGTAACATTACATCCACAACCATTCTAACAATCCTTTGTGGATGTTTTTTGTTAGCCTTTACTAGTGATGACATGTAAGCATCCTTCCACTGTGCTAGTTCTTCAGAGTATACTTTGCAATCTTTATAAACCATAGAATTATAAATTTCCTGAACTTCAGACAGTTTAATTTTCATAGTAATGTAGGATTCTTTGGTTTCGGCTTCCATCATCTTTTCCTTGATAATTTCTATTTCAGTTCGTAGTGAATTTATGTTTTTAAGCTCACTATTTTGAGAACGAACAGTATCAGAATTCTCACGAATAGCTTTAGCCATCTCTTCACCTTCCAATTTAACAAACTTACTATCTACTTTTTTAACGTAGCACTTTGGAACAACTGGTGCATTGCGTACGAGATTTTCATAATAGCCATCGTTGTTGCCAACCACTTCATGGTCCTTCTTTAGATGACTTGTCATATTCTTTTGAAGGGAACCACATAGTAAACATTCTTTATGGTTATCGCTACGTTTTACGAGCCCTCTTCTTGAGATTTTACCTTTACGTTTCTTATCTACAGTCCTCATTGCTACTTCCCCTTCCTTGCCATCTTTCTTTTTCTTGTTCCTTTCCATAATTTTGGCCATATTAGTTGCATAATCGATTTGCTTCGGAGTTAAACCAATGTGAGTGTCTGTCAAGTGCCTTCGAATTTTGAAAGTTCGGGTAGAGCAATGTTGCATTGGACATGGCAGCTTATGGGTTCCATCTTTTCCTATCACTATATCGTCGCAACCTTCATCGTTTGAGTTGTCGATTTCGTCTTCTCCCAAAATCCTGTCACTTTTCTTACAATATATGTAATTACTTAGTAATTCATTTATAGTTTTTTCAGTGTTTTCTTTAAATTCCATTTCTATTGCAATCAATTTCTTTGCAATTTTGTCCATCAGTTGTGCGGTGGTTAGTCGTTTTGTATAAGTGTAGAACGAGTTTTCAATCACCGCTAATTTATCAATTGATAACGGCAAATCTAGTTCCGTTAAATCTTTAAATACACCTCTCTTCACTAACTCTCGTCTGACTTCTATGACCTGAAAAGAAAATCATTCCTAAGTAAACCTTTAGCTATATCAATAATTATTATGTAAACTAATCTACAGGAAAATATGTGAATTGAGAATGTTAAGCTTTAGAGCTTCTTTAACTAAATTAATATTAAAATGTTCCATATTGAAAGTCGAATAATTCATTTTATGATTTATTATTTCTACGAGTGTTCTGTAGCTATAATTTATATTAGTGCTCTGTGGTAGGAGGACAAGGTTAGTTAGTGTGCCGCAATTTACCTACCTTACCATATTATAGTATGTACTTCTATAACTCCCTATTCTTGAAAATTAGATAAATGATTCAAGTTATCAAAAATATTAATTGCTAAATTACAGTGGGGTACGTTTTAAAAATAATAACAATATTTAATTGAAGTGCACTTATTCGAGAGTGATAAGATATCAATTATTTAAGAAAGTCATGTAGTGGCTTCATTAGGTTAGATTAGTTAAATATTACTTTCAATACTTACATTTAACTGTAAATCAGATTCTTCCTCAGCTGCAGATGTGTCCATAGCTTGTTCTGTCTGATTCTCATCGTCGGACATTTTGATTTATAGTTCTATATTTTAATAATGTCTAAAAAATATATTTAGAATTATTGTTCATAACAGACCGGATTTCATATTGTTCGAGTGAAATTTTATTTTGTTCATATGCTAGTTTTAATATACTTTACAAGTAGATACTTATAACAATAGAATTATAAATTCTAAGATAGTAGCTACCACGCAAGATAAATGCAAATTTACAATTATTTAGAAATTAAATAATCCACTAGCATTTCGATCAAACTTTTCCTATATACCTATCCATATATTAAATGGAAAATCGAGATCTGAAAAACGTTTGAAGTAAATTTTTAAATGTTGAAGAAAATAGGGTAAGTTATGAATTATCTGACAGTCCTACATTTTCGGTAATAGAAGTAAAAATTATCAAAATCAAAAGAGTTAGATATTAAATTAGTTTTTAATTATAGGATCAAAAATTCAGAGCAACCAGATAAATCGTAACTTACCCAACATATCTGTTCTTTAAAATCTAAATCCAGATGATACACGATATTTAATTGATTTATCAGTTACTGAAAATTATAATACACTTTTAAGAAACTATACCACCAAGCAACCACCACTATCTTTTCAAAAGAAACTGAGTGAAGTATGTGGCACCTTACCATTCCTAGACAGACTACTAAAATAATGAGATCACAGGAACATCAGAACCTCTGAAGTAACTGACCCTAAGCAGGCGCCACGTGCCGCAATCATCAGAAGAAAAAGAACACAACCGGACATTTTATTTTGGAGCTGAGCGCAAAAAAAATCTTTTTTGATTTGGAGAACATCACATATCAACGAAATGAAAACTTTTTTTGAGGTTTTTTGTTGCTCAGTCGATAGAACGGTTCCAGTTACCTTGAATGGAGTTGTTAGTAATGATTGTTAAGCACTCTCCGTCATTATTTTTGCAATAATGTACTGAAAAAAGTTCGGCGAGCATAGTATTACTGTACCGCCAACCCAGCCCATAACAGGACAAATTACGTACCGAGATGAATTTTGGGGATAAACAGAGAGTCGGAGTAATACTTCCATGATTGAAGATTTGAATGGGATATTTGTTACTCATGGAACTACGTTCAATATAAAAATTGTAGTGTCAGAATGTGATCAGAGAAGATACCTATTGAATGAATTCATATCTTGTACTATTGTAAATAGATTTATATACTTAACGAGGCTAATGTTCCTTATCATTTTGCTGCAAACCGCATCGAATTTGGTAGCGTATTTTTAATTTTATATGCTTTTAAAGATTTTTAAAATCAAAACTCTACAAAACCTATTTTTCTTCCGACTTACTAATTTAAGAAATTTTCAGCCTGAAGAAAAAGAATGTACACCATTTGTTTTGATTGTCAACTAGGTATTAGGTTTAATAAATCCATTTAATATTCGTGTAAAGGTAAAAAATTGAATGAACTTATAATAGAACCGTTTATATACTTTAGGAAACGATTAATATCTAAAATAATTTAAATAAAGGCCGAAAACGCATGGTTTGTTTATAAAATTCAAATTTGTAATCAAAACAAAGAGTGTACAATCTTCTTCTTGAGCATCAGATTAGTGATTCGCTTAATTGTTGCTCACAGAGTATTAAAAAACTTTAAAAACAAATTATAAAATATATATTGAACAGAATTGTATGCGGCTTGCAGAATAATGATCGTACACCTTAGTTCTATAATATTATGTTATAAACTCATTTTTTTTCCAGGAGCCTGGAGAGGACCTTTAAATACATTGAAGAAATAATACTGGAATGAAAGGAAAATGTCATTGTTAATATACTTATAAATGCTCTGCGCCATTTACGATTTGCACAATCTCGACAATGCGCTGCGCATTTTTTAATCATTTAAACCTCCTAATGCCTACCTTGCTCTAATACCTTCATCTTATTCATTCTTTTATCGATTTCTAATATTATAATATATACATTATTTTTATATATTTTCCTTTATATAAAAATATATTTAGATTACTTTGAAAAAGTCAATAAAAAAATGACAAGAAATATAGGACGATTACCTTGAAACTCTCAACATAAGTGGCCGTTATGTAGTTTGTTGAATCCGCTAGTTTGCTGTACTGCACACATCATGATTGTTTAATTACCTGGCAGGGGGGTTCGGGGGGCGGCACGCCCCCCGATACACATTTGTTAGCATTCGATCTCATAATAAATGAAAATGAATTTATGTCCTAATAATTTGATCCTGCATTTAATATATTGAAAATATATGTATATGAATTATTAGTTACATTGTTAGCCTCTATATAATTTAAGTTCAAGTTTCTATTTAACGTAAAGGGTAATTTCATTCTACACCTAAAATTTTATTTCAAGTTACCAAAGTCATTGTTGACTCATTTATGAACGATAAATAAATTACGACCTACATGCGCACATAACTCCTGATTGCAAATTAAAATCAGGTGCTAGTGGTTTCTCTGTTCAGTATTAAGTGTTAAGTACTGCAGTGATGACTAATGATATTACCTTCAGTCAAGTAAGCCGATGGGCATTCACTCTGAACAATTATTTAAGTGAGTTCAACTATCGATCTCACTTTGAGACGCACGAGTTCAAAGTACGTAGGTGTGTTTTCGGTCGGGAAGTAGGACAAGAAAGTGGAGTTCCGCATCTACAAGGTTATGTGGAATTCTGGAGAAGTGTTAGAGGAGCTCATGTAAAGCGAGTTCTCCCTAATGCTCATTGGGAGCCTGCAAGGACCTCTTCGTTGATAAATTATAATTATTGCATTAAAGGTAAGTCTCTTATAATAATAGTTTGTTGAATTATTTCAAATGTTTTGTCAATTATACTAATGAAAATAATATTTGGTATATCTAGTACAGTTAATTCCGGGTTATGGAACTATTTATCACTTAAACTAATTATCAATGAATTTGTCTAACCACATGTTATTCCGCATATAAAGTTTGCATATTAGAGAATATTTTCTTAAATTGTTGCATAATTTATCATCCATGAACTAGTCTAACTAGATGTAATTCCGTTGATCATTTATTGTAGTGTTAGTGTTTTAAAAGTCGTCGGATACTATATTTATATTGAATTCCACGAATTTTATTCTAGGCAATGACTTTGATATTATTGGCGACTTCTCCTCTGAAGAAAGGGGGTTCAGTGGTACCAATAATGGTGGAAATAGGATATGCTCCCACTCCATGGTTATAAGAGGATTAATTGATTCTAAATGTGCGAATCAAGTTCGTGTAAGCAAGGAATATTCCCAAAACTATGCATACTTTGAGAGGACTGCAAACATGGTAAAAGAGTTGAAGTTGATGAATAAGAAATTTCAAGAATGGAAAAAGAAACTTCTTATGCAATGGCAATTTAAAATTCTGGATAGGGTTATGAATCAGAACTGTAGATCAATCCTATGGGTGGTCGATAGGCAGGGTAATACTGGGAAGACATTTCTCGGTATGATCCTCTGCTTCCTTTTCAATTTCAAATACTTGAATGGAGTTATCAACACCCGGGATTTAGTTTCCCTCATAGATGAGAAAATCGATGGAGTAGTTCTAGATGTTTGCAGATCTTCAGTGAACCAATTCGATTATGCGGCCCTTGAAACCTTGAAGAACGGTATGCTGGTTAGTGGAAAGTATAGAGGACAAACTAAGTGTTTCACCTCTCTGAAAGTAGTTTGTTTCTCTAACCACTTTCGTCTTTCCTTCTGATGGATCATTGTCTGTTGATCGCTGGGACATTATCTGCTTAGGCGAAGGAGAATTTTCCGATCTAGATAGAACTCCTATCATCAGGCCTAATGCACGATACCCATTCAAAGTCAATAATGGAATTCCCAACCTTGATGATGCTTTCAGCCTATTTGATTTCCTCGAAGAGAACCTTGGTGAACTACCAGTTAATGAACATGGAGTGACACGTGTAGACAGAGATGTTTCAATTGTCGATGCTTCAAGGACAGAGCGTCAGGTAGTGATGCATCCAGCTCAGCCACCACAACGCGGTGAATCTCAAGTACCTGGTCCTTCACACATACTGCATGTAAACGGTAAGTGAAACTAGTTAATCCTTGTGAATTTTTTTTATATAATTGCATGATCTAAAGTCATTTATATAATTAAAATTAAAAGTTAAAACATTTGCCTCTAGGAAGGACATCTTCAACATCAAAAACTAGCAGAGTGTGCGCCATTCACCCAAACCGTAAGTCCTTTTTATTAACATGCCAATTGTTGTTCAAAACGTGATAACACTTGAATACTTACACAAAATTTATAAATTTGCTTAGGGTCCAAATACAAGAAAGGATGTCCTTGTACCACCAAAAATTCTGCAGCAGAAACTAATCCATCTAGTAAGTTTCTTCATAAGATTAAATCTTGTCAATATCCTATATAAATTAAACCATTGATGTTTATATTTTTCTTATAGCTAGGCAACAAGACTTACTATGTTGGCTACAACCGGCAACAAATGGATTTCCTAATAGAGGAACCACTGCACTTGAGAATGTTCAATCAACTAGAGTGGAAGCTCAAACCACTATGGAGCAGGTAGAGGCAGTGGCAACAAATGTTCCCCCTGCACCTTCCACTGTAGAGGAGATCCCTTTGAATAATTCAGGAGATTTCGTTTCCGGTCAAGGTGAATATATGATATTATTATAATGTCTTTTCCATTAAAATGTAATCATTTTAATATCATGCGTTCTTTTGATTAATTTGTATTTCTGATCAAATTTAACTTTTTAAACAGGATCCAGAAACAAGAGGAAGTCAAAACTTTCCATTGACTGCAGGACTAAAAACAACAGTGAGTATTAAAATATTTGAATATTGAGATAACTGCAATTTCTATTTTCATTTTATCATTAAGTTGCGCGTTTCAGCACCTAGATCTTCAATTTCCAAATTAACGTTCCAGAAGCAGCAGTTCCCTCTTCGCAGTGGATTGACGAATCGAGTGACGATGATTGTTTCGAACTAAGCATCCGCAGACACTCTCAGAGTAATAAAAAGAAGAAATAAAATTGCGTTCTTATTAAATCCTCTGTCATATAGCAAGGGTAGAAGATAGGGAACTTAAGAAACACATTATGACTATCGTAAAACAATATGATAGATAAAAAAAACTTAAATTAGGTCTATATAATAAATTAACTAATTAATTAATAGTTAGGTCAATCTGGTAAATTCATAAGTTATGTTCGTAAATTAAATAGTTAGGACAGTCTGGTAAAATAATATGATATGTTCGTAAAATAAATTGTTAGGACAATCTGGTAAATTAATAAGTTATGTTCGTAAAATAAATAGTTAGGACAATCTGGTAAAATAATATGATATGTTCGTAAAATAAATTGTTAGGACAATCTGGTAAATTAATAAGTTATGTTCGTAAATTAAATAGTTAGGACAATCTGGTAAAATAATATGATTTGTTCGTAAAATAAATTGTTAGGACAATCTGGTAAATTAATAAGTTATGTTCGTAAATTAAATAGTTAGGACAATCTGGTAAAATAATATGATATGTTCGTAAAATAAATAGTCAGGACAATCTGGAGTAAAATAATATGATATGTTCGTAAAATAAATAGTCAGGACAATCTGGAGTAAAATAATATGATATGTTCGTGAAATAAATAGTCAGGACAATCTGGAGTAAAATAATAGGATATATGAGTAAAACAAATAGTTCGGTCATTTTAGTAAAAGTATAAGTTATATTCGTAAAATAAATGATTATGTCAACATAGAGTAAAATAGTAAGGTAGATAAGTAAATTATATGATTATTTTACAGTAACTTAAATGGTTTCGAGAGATTTGTTCGATTCATAATATTCAATGTATTATTAGAAAGGCATAAGTGATATGATTAATTTATTATCACTATTAGCTTTGATCAATATTTCAAAAATATAAAAGTCACTAAAAATATCCAAGTGATTTGAGTATGGAAATGATTAAAAATATTGAACCGGACATTGCAGTAAAGAGGCTAACGAAGTTTTTGTCCGGACCGTACTCACTTTACTTATTTATTGAGGGAAATAAGAAGTAAAATTATAATGCGTCAAGTATAAATAATAAAAAAAGCTTTGATGTGTCAAGTAATAAAAGTAACTGAAACTATGATGCGTCAAGGAATAAGTTTAACAACAATAACTAAAAGTTTAAAAACTACAAACAGCTACAATTAAAATCCATTTCAAAATAATATCTATTTCTTTTAAATTTAATCACCATTAAATATTCATAAGGTCTCTTACTCCAGCTCTTTTACCATCACCTTGACAGCAGGAGCTGCAATATCCTATTCTGTGGTGATTTCATAGATAACCTCTGCAGAAAGGTCCAAAAGTATGAACATTCAAATGGATAACACAAATTCAGTACTTGGTGCGTCGTGGAGGTAATGTCTATAGCTTTCAGAATATTATGAAACTGCCAAACTACATCTTCAAATTTAATTACGTATACTGTGCCTGTCGTTCCCTCAACTCTGAAGATGGCTGGCTGAAGGTTCAAACCAAACTAAGAATTTCGTTCTCCTCGTAATGACAGTTCTTCATCAATTTCACTATCAGCCTATAGATAAAAAGTAGAAATTTCAGTTATCTGTATAGTTCAACTCAGGATTCTGAAAATAATTAACAACACAGCTAGCAACATGATAAACTTGCCTAAATCTCTATCCAATTTTAAAATATGATCAGCACTTACAGACACGATTTTGAGGAAGAATGAAGTTTTCTAACCTTTCTATTTTTATAATCAATGATATATAAGTATGTTATTAGCAGGGTACAGGAACATAAACGGGCATAGTACCTAGTAGACGACACAAAAATATGACGTCACCACAACAACAGATTCCTTGTTTGTGACCGAGCGGCTCATAATTCCTCGTATTTGCATGTTAATATCAAGAAGTTTAAAGTCATTTTATAAGGGTTTCGTGCAAATGGCGATTGAACCTCAAAGTTGAATATATAGATATAATTCAGGTGTGTTTTTATTGTTCATTTCTTTAACTTATCTATAAAAAATTGGGTCTTGAACATATGCTACCTAGGAACCGAAACTAGTACTAGTTAACTGCTCAATTGTAGTTCCTATGAATAACAGTTAAGTGAAAAAATAATGGAAATACATTTTAACCAATGCCTAGTTAGTAATTGATAAGAAAATATTAAATTTGTTAAGTAAGTTTTCCCATGTTTCATAGTGTGATCAGAGTCGCCATTTCCAGTCACCCGGTGGTCACGTCAAACTATAGATTCGATCAGCTGATTACTATACCCTATGTTACTGTATCCTGGTTATTAGTAACGTTGTATGGCACCTTTCTAGGCGATACCGTTAAACGGATAGCAGCCAATCAGTTTCTATGCAGAGTTTTCATAGTTTTCAATATTTATGTGGTCTCAAAAAATGGTGTGTTTCCAGTTAATTTGGTAATATTCTTTGTGATATTCAGGGAAACGTTCCATTTAAGAATTACTTATCTAAAGTATATAAAATTCATAATAATTAGTGGTTGTAACGGGTATTTGAGTACACAGTTACAGTTTTGTTTAAAAGTTAAAAAACATTAGGATGTCATTTTTATAATTTTTCTAGCTCGTATAGCTTGGTAATAAGTACAATTATATTGGTAGGGTTTAATGTGGAGAAAATTAAGTTTTGTTTAATGCTGTAATGCGTTTAAAAGTTAATTGTTTATTTCTTATTGTGTATTTACAGATTCAGGCGTTTTTTTAATTTATCACAGTTCTATTACGTTTAATTGGCTGCAGACATTATAAACTATCCATATTAAGTATTTTGTATCACTGTATTTTGTATCGCTGTGTTGGGACTCACTGTTTCATAACAACCTGTTTCAAAACAACCTCTTTCATGACGTCCTGTTTCATAACTGCCTGTTTCATAGCGTTATAGTGAGTTTTAATTATGTATTGATTATGTGGGAGTGTGTGATAGTGTGACTGACTGTATTGTGTGAGTAGGGTTATTTTCTTTGGTGTCATTTTATATACACTAGTGAGGCAGCATAGCTCCCAATTTTAATCGAATTGTGCACTTTGTGATAAAAGCACCAAACTTGGCAGGCATCTTATATGATATATAACAAATATTTTTGGATGTACGGCCATCTAAATTTGCTTCCTAACGACTGTTATTACAGCCATTTTACAAAATGGTCGTAGAGCAGATATTTCCTGTGATGGTGTACCGTGATGAGTGTCAAGTGAGTAATTTACCTTACCTATATTTAAAATAAACTACGTAATATATAATATTTAAAAGTTTATAGAAAAGTTCTAGGGATTATATAACGTTATAATACATTAGCTACTTATATTTGTGAATTATATATTTATAATCTGCAAAATATTATTTTGGTCGAATTACACGTAGGTATCATAAGAAACACTCTGAGACCTAAAGTATAGAAATTAAAAACTAATTGTATACACACATTACGTTTAGATTATAAGAAATAGTACATATTTTGTAAAAAAAATATATTTTTACATGTTCTATACATGTTCAGAACATGTACAGAAAAGTGAGTGTGTCTCCGCTCTGGAGTATGAGGTGCCAGTGTATAACAGAGTTGCTTGCAAATAGGTAGCATGCAACGCCATAAAAAGTGAGTTTCATTCTTGCTATTCTTATTAAAACAGTTTTATTAAAAAAAAATTACCTATTCTTTTGTAAATTATTGAGATTTTCTGATTGTTAAATAATTGCATGTACAAATTAGGGAGGTGCACCGATCTGCAAGTAGCGAGTATTGAGTCAAAAAATGCGAGTGCGAGTGTAAAACTGCGAGTGCGAGTGTAAAACTGCGAGTGCGAGTGTAGAACTGCGAGTGCGAGTGTAGAACTGCGAGTGCGAGTATAAAAGTGCGAGTGACAGTCAAAAAAGAGATATTGTGAGTGAGTATTTTGAAATGCGAGTGGGAATTTCTAAAATTGATATTTTAGACTAGTTAATGTGAATCGTACGTGGTCACCACCTGTGGGTCACATTTATATTATTTGAGTGTGGTTAGCATACTCTAATAGTATTCTCATGGTATAATATTAAAATGCACACTTCAAGATACATAAATCTTATAGAACTTTGTGACATGAATCCGTTAATGCAGTTCACTGTATCCGCTAGTTTATTATACTGCACACTTCATGATTGTTTAATGCCCCCCCGATATACGTATTTTGAACAGTATGGGAATTACTTAATCGAAGGCAAAAAAGAAAATCCCACTCGCAATATTTTTTACTCTCACTCGCAACTCATCACTTGCACAAGCGGAACACTCACAAATTAGGTACCTATTGTGTCTTTTTCAATAACCGTGAAGTAGGTACATACTAGCTGCTACCTAATAATTGCAGTTACTTTTGTTGATTTTTTCTAATATATTCGATTACGTTCAGCATCAATAAATAGAGAATGTGAAAAATGTTGCACTAAACTATAATATTACTTAATGTCGTTCATTCAATTTTTCACTAGGTTTACCTAGAATTTTTCAATAGGTCTACCTATCAATGACATTAATCCGTTAATATTTTACCAAACTTATTAATTAGGTATAATATATCGAGTATATTATACCAATGTATAATATATCGAGTATATTATACCTATTATACCCCCGCAATATTTGGGAACTCACACTGCTGGAAAAATCAATTAGAATTTTTCAAAGGTCAGATTGTTTCTTGATCATTGTGAAAAGTACTATACTAGTGTCAAAATATTGTGACGTTTTCTTAGGTACTATACTAGATAGAAGACTCCCGCCGAATGGGTTTGGAGTTTGGGTTCACCATTTTTTATGTGAATTTCATGTTTTGTTCTTTGTACACAGATTTACATTTCTTGTGTAATTTACTACAAAGGGTTTAAAGGTCCCCTCCAAGCAATTTTTTTATTGCTTTATTCAACGAGGCTAATGTTTCTTATCATTTTGCTGCAAACCGCATCGAATTTGGTAGCACATTTTTAATTTTATATGCCTTTAAAGTTTTTTATAATCAAAACTCTACAAAACCTATTTTACTTCCGACTTACTAATTTAAGAAATTTTCAGCCTGAAGAAAAAGAATGTAGGTACACCATTTGTTTTGATTGTCAACTAGGTATTAGGTGTAATAAATCCATTTAATATTTGTGTAAAGGTATAAAATTGAATGAACTTATTATAGAAACGTTTATATACTTTAGAAAACAATTAATATCTAAAATAATTTAAAAAAAGGCCGAAAACGCCTGGTTTGTTTATAAAATTCAAATTTGTAATCAAAACAAAGAGTGTACAATCTTCTTGATCATCAGATTAGTGATTCGCTCAATTGTTGCTCACAGAGTATTAAAACACTTTAAAAACTAATTATAAAATATATACTGAACCGAATTGTATGCAGTTTGCAGAATAATGATCGTAGACCTTAGTTTTATAATATTATGTTATAAACTCATTTTTTTCCCGGAGCCTGGAGATGACCTTTAAGTAATATTGTTTTCAATTAGACAGGCTGACTCAAAAACAAATAAATGCACGCTACTTTTATGATTCACTTTGTGGAGATAAAAAATTATAGAATTTTACTAGCCTATTACTCTAGCTCAGTGGTTTTTACCATTGTTGGATGTCCTGAACCCGAAAAAATTAATATATGCATTCATTAAGAAGTGCTTATCGTGTCCTAACAGAAATTGGGACAAATTTTAAATAATCTTCCATTATACAGATTCAAGTTAGTTGACTCTGAACAACGTAATTGAACGCCATCTCATCCGGTTCCAACCGATTGGAGCCTTTGTCTAATATGTCAAGAAGACACAAAAGAAAAGTTAATTCGTCCCTCACAGTCTAAACGAACAGATGTCGGGAGCGGATACAGTTCAATTACAGAAATTTTAATAAAATTTGATGAACTGAATGAACTTCTCCGTACTCTTCAACTGAATCGTTTGGATGAAGGCGACGGAATTGAGACAGCCATGATCACTAACAGTGCTGGTTATCATGAAACTTGTCGACTAAAATACAATCGAACGAAATTACATAGAGCTCAAAAACGGATCCATGCTTCTGCTGATAAAAATCAAAATAGTTCTGAATCCAAACGCACCAGGTCACTTTCATTGAGCACAGATAGTTCAAGGGTTTCGTCCTGCTTCTTTTGTGAACTACCTGAAGGCGCTGAGCGACTCCACGAGGCAACAACCTTCACAATAGACAGACATGTTAGAAATTGTGCAACAATTCTTGAAGATAATATTCTTATTGGAAAGTTAAGTGCAGGTGATTTGGTTGCTCTGGAAGCAAAATATCATGCTAAATGTTTATCAGGTTTATACAATCGTGCTAGGAGTGCCCGACATTTAGAAGGATCTGGAGAATGTGAGTCAGACCAACAATTGTTAAGAGTAGCTTTTGCTGAGCTTGTAATTTTTATTGAACAAATCAAACAGAATGAAGGAACCGCTTCTGTATTCAAGTTAGCTGAACTGTATCAACTTTACGAGTCAAGAATGAAACAAATATGTACTTCCATGAATACAAGAGTGCATTCAACGCGCCTCAAACAAAAACTCCTAGATCATTTTCCGGACATGCAAGCGTACAACAAAGGGAGAGTGTAAATAGTCAAATTTCAGTTGAATCTTAAAAGATAATTTATTAGAGAAATAGTTGCCTTTTATACAAAATTCTATATCCTAGATACCAACAGTCATATATAAACTAATTTATAAATAAATGATAATTAATAAATTTCTAGATTAAATAAATCAATTCCTTACATCCCCCTCTTTCTATCATGTTTGTCATTTCATGGCGTGGTACCTGTCAGGGGGTTTGATAACCAGTCCTTGTTATAGTCTGGTCCTTGGAGTTTTACTATTACTGCTAATAGGAACTTCTTTATTCAGTATAATTGTTTTTCCTGACAAATATGTATTTCTATATCTCAAAGGTACTTCTATTTCTTTCTTTTATTAAATAATGTCCTGTTTATTATTGTTGTTCTCTTTAGTTAATACTAAATTCCGTCTATTCCTTAATATCAATCTTTAATCCTCTGTCAATACTTTATACTATCGGTCTCTTGTCGCTTCAATGCATGTTCCTTTTTTCCATCTTCTTTCCCCAATCTGCATCGGTTCAATTCTCACTGTGTCGCCTCTTTTGATAGGTTTTAAAGTATTTGCTGATTTGTCATATTATTTCTTTTGTTACTTTTTCATTTCAATCATTTTTTATTTCACATCTCTATTAATTGGTAATAATGTCCTAGTTCTACGACATAAAAACTTCTGTACTGGAGATACCTCATGTCCTTGTGTAGGGGTATTTCTCCAGCCTAGAATTGACAGTAGAGGATCTTCATTTGAATCTCTAGCTTTCATAATCAGAGATTTAGCAATTTTCACAGCATTTTCTGCCTTACCATTGCTTTGTTGATGATAGGGTGATGATATGTAATGTTGAAACTGCCATTACGTCTTGAAAATATTAAATTCATCACTAGTGAATTGAGGTCCCCCGTCGGTAACTAAAGTTTCAGGTATTCCGTATCTTGCGAAGTGAGGTTTCAATTTATCAATTACCATACTGCTCCTGGTGTTATTCAGTTTGTCCACTTCGAAGAAATTTGAGTAGTAGTCAGATATAATCATGTAATCGCTATGATCTATTTCAAAAAGATCTACTGCCACTCTTTGCCACGGATAATTGGGAATAGGAGTCTGTATTAACGGCTCCTTTTACTGTCTTCTCTGATAAGAGTTGCATACTTCGCATTATTCGATTTTCTGTTGTATGTCATTTCTCAATCCAGGCCAATAAAGGCTATCTTTGGCTCTTCTAATGGTAGACTCTATCCCATTGTGAGTCAAATGTAACTCGTCTATTAGTATTTTTCTCATATTCTTTGGGACAATAACTTGTTCTCCTTTGAATAATAAATCTCCTTCACAACTTAGTTCATCTTTGAACTTAAAATAGCATAACAAAGAAGGTGGCTGAATTTATTATTTCTTTCTTGGCCATCCAAATTGGATGAATTATTTCAACTGTTGTATTTCATTGTCAAATTTGGATTCCTATTCTAGTTGATCAATTGTAGATTTTTGTATGGCCAAATTTTCATGCATTTCTTGTATGTTCCATATTTCTTCTTGTAAACATGCATAGTTGTCAGATTGCTTTATATAGTCGCGGCTGAGAGCATCTGCCAACACTATCTTTTTTCCCGGAACATATCTCACATTTAAATCAAAACTTGATAAATTAAACATAATTCTTTAGAGTCGTTTTGGAGCTTTATATAATGGCTTTTTGAAAATTGTCTCTAAGGGTTTATGGTCCGACGCAACTTGAATTTTGTGACCATAAATGTAATGCTCAAATTTCTTGCATCCAAACAGAATAGCAAGAGCTTCTTTTTCAATCTGAGCATAGTTTTGTTCAGTTTCTGTCATAGCACGTGAAGCGAATGCTACTGGCTGTCCTTCTTGAAGTAGAGATGCTCCTAATCCACTCTGGGAAGCATCACATTGTAGGGTTATTTCTTTCCTGCTGTCAAAGTATTTCAATACAGGTGCTTTGCAAATTAAATCTTTAACTTTAGTGAAAGCTTCTTCTTGATTTCTAGTCCAGTTCCACTCATTTCCTTTTAGCTCCAACTTCCTCAACGGTTCTGTCACCGTAGATATGTCTGGCAGAAACTTCTGAAGATAGCTGGTCATTCCCAAAAATCTTTTTAGTTGTTGAATATTTTTTTGTTGTTGCATTTCTTTAATGCTTTCGCATTTTTCTGGATCTAATTTAATTCCATCCTCTGAGAGGATATGCCCCATATACTTGACTTCTTCCAATTTGTATTTGATTTTGTCTTAGTTTAATTTGATATTGCGTTGCAAACATCTGTCTAATAATTTAGTTAACTTATGATCATGATCTTTAGTAGCTTCTTCTGTATTTTCTCCTTCTCCATATATAAGAATATCATCAGCAATTACACAAATCCCTTCTAGTCCTTCAAGTTCTTAGTGAATGCGTCTTTGAAATTCTTCTGGTGCACTTGATATACCAAATGGAAGGACACACCATCTATATCTTCCGAACGGTGTATTGAAACAAGTCAGTTTTGAAGACTCGTCTGTTAGTTTCTTGAGAGTCTCTTCAGCGGCGGAAATAAGTCACTTACTTGGCTGTCACTTTAACTCATCGAGTCTGTGTTTCAAACCTGAGGAACATTAATCTGAGCCAAGAGATTGCACTTTAATGCCAAACCGCTCCAAAACTTTGAATCTTCTTCTTGATCCGTCGTAGATTTTTTGTATTTCTTCAGTTCTATGATATACCTCTCACAGAAAGATAATTGTATCGCATTTTCTTTTCAAGCTTTCGATTTATTCAAAAATCATCCTCAGGAAACCTGACACCATGTAAATAGTCAAATTTCAGTTGAATCTTAAAAGATAATTTATTAGAGAAATAGTTGCCTTTTATACAAAATTCTATATCCTAGATACCAACAGTCATATATAAACTAATTTATAAATAAATGATAATTAATAAATTTCTAGATTAAATAAATCAATTCCTTACAGAGAGAAATTCTTCTGACATTCCGAGAAGACGTAGGCGTTGCTATTGCTAAAGAATGTGAAATGGACAAAGAAAACGATGCACTCCATCTGGCGCATGCTGCAAGAGTTGTTCGTCGTCATATTCTGGCAGAATCTAAACCTTTCAACGGATTTTCAAAAGATTGCCAAAAGGAATCTGTCTCCCCATTACTACTTAGCCTTGTCAGTATGATTTAAGAGGGACCAAATATAAAGAACCAGATGACCCACACAAACACTGCAGCCGTTACTATTGCTCAATTGTTGAAATTTAACAGCGTAAAACACCATCGTATGCAAAACACTTCAGTATCATCAACTGTAAAGCACAGTCCTGCGCAAGAAACTCCTGTTCCTATATACATATGTTGGACTGATGTTGCACGCTCACACGCGAAAGAGAGAACTGGTTGACGATCATAAGAAGTATTTCTTATGATCGTGTTCTTCGTCTCACAGCCCAGATGGTTAATAGTGTTTGTGAACAGTTTCACATGGAGCAAGTGGTTTGTCCACCAAAGATGCGTGGAAAAGTGTTTACAACTGCCGCAGTAGATAATATAGACCACAATTTTGTGTCAACAACAGCCAAATCCTCGTTTCATGGAACTAGTATTTCATTAATACAACATCCAAGATTCACTGGAGAAGGTATAGATCGAAGTGTACTATATTCAAATGGATATAGAAGTTCTTCAATGTCCATTCGTCCACTGCCACGACACTACACTGAAGTATCTCCTGTAGCCAGTAGTATCAAGAATGTAAATTTACCTGGTACTATAGTAGCTTCACTTCAGAGAGAGACAAAAGAGCATACTAAAGATTAATATCTGTGGCTACGCAATGTCAGAAATGTTTTAAGCTCTGATGTTGAAGGAGATAGGAATTTATCATGGGCCGCGTTTCATGCCAGTCGCCAGTCAGCAGAAATTAGACCTATCTGTACCACTGCTTTGCTTCCCATGTTTCAAGAAAATGCTCACACCATATAGACATGATCTATCACTCAATAGATGTCGTCAAGAGTGCTATTACTCACCTGAATTCAGAACAAACACCGGTGATCACGTTTGATCAGCCACTATTTGCTATGGCAAAGCAAATTCAGTGGAAGTGGCCTGAGAAATATGGAGAAGATAAAGTAGTTGTAATGTTTGGTGGACTTCACATTGAAATGGCAGCTCTAAAAACACTGGGAGATTGGCTGGATGGGAGTGGTTGGGTACATGCCTTATTATAAGCTGAAATCACCACATATGGCACAGCCGATTCATTCTTGCGAGCATCACATGTTACCAGAACGAGAAGAGCTCACCAGATAACTGCTGCTGCTCTATATATTTTACAATATCAAGCTTATGAAAATTATATCAAAAGAGATCATAATGTTTTGGAATTGTTGGTACTTGTATTTATACGTTCTCTTCGACAATCATCGTTCACTATGTATCTTGATGCTCTATCAGAATTGGCCTGTTGGTTTCATGCCATGGATCACACGAACTATGCCAGATGGATCCCTGTACACTTGAAAGACATGACCGAACTTACTGAAAGACATCCTGAAGTGGCAAGAAAATTCGAAGAAGATAGTTTCACAGTACAGAAGTCAAAGAGGAAATTCTCCTCAATAGCCATTGACCAAGCGCATGAGCAAAACAATGCCTGTATCAAAGGAGATGGTGGTGCAGTTGGTCTCACCGATAATCCAGCAGCATTAAGGCGTTGGATGATTGCTGGCCCAGAAGTAGCCAGTGTCATTGAGGAATTTCAATTTTTAAGCGACACTGGAATGCAAGATAACATACGTCACCATGACCATACGCCTAGTGTTCAAAATGTGTTCAGTAAGGAAGTCCGTTCACTAGTCAAAGTTATGGAGGAACTGGGGAATCCTTTTGAAGAAGACAGCCAGGATATTATCGCCCTAGATACAAAAGAAATTGTTAGTAATGACGCAATTTCAGTTGTACAGAAAGTAAAAGAAATCGGTCATAACAAATTTAAAGAATTCACTGATACTCGAATTATTCAAAAGTCCACGCCATTTGATAGAGTAATCCACCGCAATAAACTAAAGGTTTTTAAGAGTTTGCCATTAAAAAGCTTGAACAAAGAGAGATATAAGCTCGCCTGTCTGAAAAACATTGCTCAACTCTTTTCACGTCTCTATATAAGTTGTCAGCCAAGAGATGGTAACCTGAATGAGTTGTTTCGTCATGAAAATCAAGCATTTCCACCATCACTATTAGATGGAGGTAGTCTCCGAATAGGTACAAAAAGTGATCTGCTTGTATGTTTTGAAGACCTTTCAAAGCAACTGGCATAATTTTCTCAGAGTAGATTCAAATAAGACCCAACTGTTCAAGTACCTGTCAGACGCTTTACTGGAGTCATTTACCATGGAAGACAAACAACTTGCAATCACCGATAAAAATAATGTCCTATGCAATCTTCCCCTATTAGATAGGGGAACAAACTATCAGGACTTCCAAACACAAATTGTATGATCTTGGATCGAGCAACTATAGTGCATATGCTGAGGCCCGGTTCGTGCAAAAATTTCAGGGAATATGCGCAAGAGATATTTATTCCTTATATATGTACAAAGTTATGTTCCATTTCACGACTGGACCTAGTATGGGACACTTACATCCCAGATTCACTTAAATCCTATATAAGGGCAAAGCGTGGAAAATGTCTTAGAAGGAATGTCGTAGGAGAAGGAGCTATGCACCGCAACTGGCATAATTTTCTCAGAGTAGATTCAAATAAGACCCAACTGTTCAAGTACCTGTCAGACGCTTTACTGGAGTCATTTACCATGGAAGACAAACAACTTGCAATCACCGATAAAAATAATGTCCTATGCAATCTTCCCCTATTAGATAGGTCTTCTTTATCGCCATGCTCCCACGAGGAAGCCGATACAAGAATGTTGCTTCATGCTTTTCATGCTGCTCGGCATGGTCACCAAAGAATAATGATTAGAACAGTGGACACAGATGTTGTTGTATTGGCTATCTCTATTGTACACAATTTGCCGTTGGACAGTGAATTATGGATCTCATTTGGAACTGGGAATGGGTACAGATACTTGGCAGCTCATGAAATTGCGAAAGGATTAGGGCCAGAAAGAACACAATCACTTCCTATGTTCCATTCCTTGACAGGATGTGACACTGTTTCAAGTTTTTCAGGTCACGGGAAAAAATCTGCATGGGCTGTTTGGAACGTAATGCCCGAGTTGACAGAAGCTCTTCTAACGTTATCCTTCAAACCACGTTATCTTTGGAAGAGCATGTGATGAGGGCTGCCTATCAGGGAGGACATGTTTGGGGTCAAATTCTGATCCCAGTACCAGAACTGCCGCCAGCAACCAGTTGGGGATGGAATAAGAATGTTGAAGGAGTGTATGAACCAAAGTGGACAAAATTACCCCCAAGCTTCACACACTTGCCGCGAGCTTCTTTCATGTAAATGTAAAAAAGGTTTCATGAAGAGGTGTAAGTGCAGAAATGCTGCACTTGCGTGTACTGCTCTTTGCGAATGTGAAGGAGAGTGTAGCCAGAATATTTAATAAAGGAATTGCTCTCTATATGTAAGCAGCAGATTGATATCCAATAATAACAATGTATGATATTTCAGGAAATTTACCTAATTGTGTTCTTAATTTTGTATATGTTTTCACATTATTTGATATTTTGAGCATAATGGTAAAATATATGTTTTATAAAATTTGATATGGCCTTTTTATTTGACTTCAAGAACAAATGAAATCATTTCGGGATTATTTTGATTACAAATTTACTCAATGAAAATGGTGTTGAGAGCATCACTGTAGCATTTTCGTAGCCATTTTGTAAAATGGCTGCCACGGTCCTTATAGATTAAAATTGAGATGGCCGTATATCCAAATTTGATCAAAATGTGTTAATCTACAAGTGTGCCAAATTTTGTGCTTTTATCACAAAGTGCACAATAGTTTATCTATGCGGCTGCACTACACCTACAATAAATTATAAATTGTATTATTCCATACCCCTGTATCATCTGTTGAATTCATATTAAGCGAATGTGCCTTTAAGTGGCATAAATGAAAAAATATAGATAAGTCTATTATTTTCTAGTCACGTTAGCGTCAGCCCTATGTTTGCCACTACAAGGAAAAGGAGTTCTTAGTTTCAGCGATTGTTGGCTTCCGCGCCAACTTTTTTGAAAGTCTTCGAACGGGACTTAGAAGTGCAGCAGCCAAGGTATGGAAAATTGTCGCATCTAGGTCATCTAGAGTTAGGATATTTCATGCATAAAATTTCATGACTAAACACAATTTTTAATAATAGGCATTTTCATTACATATAACACCTCATCAATTAGGGTTGTGACAATATGCGTTATAAATCATAGATCCCGAATATGTTACAGAATGAAAGAAGTAACCACTATTGACTCTTTCTAAACCAGTAGCATATAGTATTTCCTTTCATTTTGTCAATGATATTCTTAATATCTTTGATTTTAAATGTGTATTGTCACAACTTTACTCATCATCCAGTGGATAGTTTCGATTACATAACACTCATACATAAAGTATGGGCCACAAAAATGTTTCCGCTTTTTTAAATACTTGTAAATCGTTAGCCATTGGACGAAAAAACTGCATCTTGGTATAGACATAGTTTAACAGAAGCAAAGAGCGAGTGTGATTATTTTTGTCATTGCACGAAGGTCATTCTTAGAGCTAACTCTGTGATTTTACTTAGTAAAAGGCAGTGAATAAAAGGAAAAAAAATAATGGTAGACATTATAATACTGGGTGCTTACACTTCTTCCTTGGAAGCTATTTGGAAATTGTGACAACCACAGTGACATTTTGATCTCATTGAACTTTTCACTCTGAATATTCGTTCTTCGGTTGTTCATTGCATGGTTAAGACCCGTTTTACACTAGTATTTATAAAATTTATAATATAATTTATTATCTATTACAATAAGAAAATGGAATTTAAATTGATGTAACAATGATTTCATATAGATAGGTGTCTAGGCCGGAATAAACGTTTCTTGAGCTGAAGTTATTTTATTAAACCAGTCCTAGTGATGACGTAAATCTGTAAATATGAACACTTGTAAATAAACATCACTCTAAATAAGTAGAAATATGACAATATTAGACCAAAAAATCCTACCACAGTGACGGATTTGAGAGGCTGATTGGAAAGGCAATAATAGGGTCTTACTAGTGAATATTGATTTAATTAATGGAAAGAAATTATAAAGTGAAGTAAATTGGATTATCTTATAATACTGTAAATCATAAATAAATAGAAAAATTAGCACCGAAACAAATCAGGCAGAGCTGTTTCGGTGATGCGTGCGATCCAGATTGTAGTTCGAATAAATGTGTGAACCACAGAGTTACACACAGATATAGAAGTGGTATCAGAAAATAAACAATTTGATAAATTATACGGAAAATTAATGTTGGTCGTTTACGGCCAGCACACTCCTCACTCCGACTTAATAAGTCGCTTATAGCAATACAAAACGACAATTTTTTATTAAATAATAACATGTAATCTCTACTCAATAGCATATCCCAGCTAACCAAAAGCTGTTTGTCCCACGTCTTAAGACGTCTGATACCCCTCGCTATAGAGGGATTTAAGACGTGGGACAAGACGTGGGGCGGGGGACATCAGACGTCTTGCAGACGTCTAACCCTCTTCATTTGCACAGGGGTCCCCATCTGCAAGACGTCTGATCCCACGTCTTGTCCCCCTCTGACAGAGGGGGACATCCACCTGTCCCACGTCTTACCCCACTCCGTTTTCAAGACGTGGGACAGAGTGTGGATGTCCCTCGCTATAGAGGGATTCAAGACGTGGGACCCACGTGGGACAGAGTGCGGATGTCTCTCGCTATAGAGGGAAGAGGGAAATAAGACGTGGGACCCACGTGGGACAGAGTGAGTATTCAAGACGTGGGACAGAGTGGGAATATCCCCCTCTGCAAGACGTGGGACAGAGTGCGGATGTCCCCCTCTGCAAGACGTGGGACAGAGTGCGGATGTCCCCCTCTGCAAGACGTGGGACAGAGTGCGGATGTCCCCCTCTGCAAGACGTGAGACAGAGTGCGGATGTCCCCCTCTGCAAGACGTGGGACAGAGTGTGGATGTCCCCCTCTGCAAGGGGGACATATCACTCTTTTGGCTCAAACTACTTCGGTTAATTGGGGTATATAAATATGTATAAGAAATAAAAAAAGATCATACTAATTATTATTGCAATTTCTAACCATATTGCACATAGTGTATATGTACATTTGGCTGTATATCATTTATTTTAATATTACATATTGTTATATACAAATTAAATGGGAAGAAATGGAGAAAGAATTGTAGTGGTCATCTCGGGAATCGAACTCAGGACTCTAGTGTGATGTACTATTGAAGCCTGCGTCTCTACCTCTCAGCCATCCTGGACATGGTAGAAGTAGTATTAAAATGATGTTTATCCAACTTGATTACTTGCGTGCTTCTTAAAATTATTTTAAATAGATATAATTTAATATTCTACATTTTGGTATCTTTTATTTTTTAATGTAAATGATAAGAATGTGTATAAAGTTATTTATTAATATTTGTAATGATAATGTTAATTAATGTTATTAACTACCTAATTACCTTTAACTGTTAATTAATATTACCTATAGTTACCTTCTGGTGATATCACTACCTTATACCTATCTAGTTATTTACTAGAGTTTATTTTTAACTACCTAGTAACCTACAAGTGATAACCACCAATCTGTACCTACTAGTGGTTATCACTACTTGCCTATTACGTAGTATTTATCAGTACCTACTTAGTTACCTACATTACTGTTTGTCAATACCTACCTAATTACCTACTGGTGTTTATCAATGCCTACCTAGTTGCCTACATCTGCTTATCAATACCTAATTAGTTAACTTCTTGTGTTTAACATTGCCTACCTAGTGGCCTACAACTGTATATAAAAACCAATAGGTATAGGTCCTAGTTAAATACTAGTATTCATCAATACCTACCTAGTTACCAACAACTGTTTGTCAATGCCTACCTAGTTATCTACTAGTGTTTATCAATGCCTATCTAGTTACCTATAACTGTTTGACAATACCTACCTAGATACCTACCAGTACCAATACCTACCTACCTAGTATACCTACTAGGTAGTGTTCATGAATCCGTACCTACTTACCTACTATCTAGTATTATTCATCAATGCCTACCTAGATAGTAGATACCTACATCTTTTTATGAATACCTACCTAGTTATGATACGTAAATAAAGCTTGAGATAGATATACCTTTTTGGTATAACTTTTTCCCGCGTAAAACAGACGAGGGACAGAGAGGGACATCCCGCGTGGGACAGAGGGATATCCCGCGTGGGACAGGGAGGGACATCCCACGTGGGACAGAGAGGGATATCCCGCGTGGGACAGACGTGGGACAGAGAGGGACATCCCGCGTACTTTTTCCCGCGTAAAACAGACGAGGGACAGAGAGGGACATCCTGCGTGGGACAGAGAGGGACATCCCGCGTGGGACAGAGAGGGACATCCCACGTGGGACAGAGAGGGATATCCCGCGTGGGACAGAGAGGGACATCCCACGTGGGACAGAGAGGGACATCCCGCGTGGGACAGAGAGGGATATCCCACGTGGGACAGACGTGGGACAGAGAGGGACATCCCGCGTGGGACAGAGAGGGACATCCTGCGTGGGACAGAGAGGGACATCCCACGTGGGACAGAGAGGGACATCCCGCGTGGGACAGAGAGGGACATCCCGCGTGGGAAAGACGTGGGATGTGAGTGGGATTTAAGACGTGGGACAGACGAGGGACATCCCGCTTATGTAAGACGTGGGACGTGAGTGGGATTTCAGACGTTGGAAAGACGTGGGAATTCAGACGTCTGAAATCCCCTGTCCCTCTCTGTCCCTCGCTAGCGAGGGATGTCCCCCTCTGTCCCACGCGGGACAGAGAGGATATGGTTAGCTGGGATGATATAGCTACATGTTCACAATAAATTATAAAACGACAATAGTTACTTATTAATCATCTAAAATAAAACATTTGCGAGATACAAGCAGTACAAATTTATGAAAAAATTAGCCTACTGATTTTCAATTTCAATTAATAGAACAAGTTCATGAATGGATCTGTTGTATTCACGACTTTGGGATCCCAGATTCCGGCCTGGAACAGATATCCTTACACTTCTGACGAGGTCTTCATTACTCTTCTTTATAGCTGTAACGCTCTTCACTTGCTTGTCTCTGAGAGGGACAATATCTCCTACAGCTAGTGAACACTCTGGGAGTTGCCATTTGCTGCATTCTTGAAGGGTTTGCAAATGTTCAACTCGCCATCTCTGCCAGAAGATCTCACTAAGATATTGGATCCTTTACCGTCTCCTCTTACCATATTGTAAGATATCTGACTATGTCACGTCGACGATGGATTGGGGATTCGGTTGATCTTTTAAAGTCAGAAGCTTAGCAGGACTGATTGGGATTAGTTCTTCTGGGCTTGCTGAGATGGCTGTTAGTGGAGTATTGTTCACAATGGCGGCACTCTCTGCTAGGATCGTGGAGAATTCATCGCGTGACAAGGCATGATCCCGAATTTTCAGGTAAGTTGTGTCTAAAATTCTCCGCACTTGGCCAATTTTTCTTTCCCAGGGTCCACCCATAGGACTCGAATGAAAAAGGGTTCATTATCCACTTGCAGTCGTGAGAGGTAACTTCCTTTTCAATTTCTGTCAAAGTAGCACCCTGATTGAGGGCACCAACGAAGTTCGTACCTCTGTTACTCCGCAGACTCCCCTGATTGAAAAGAAGCGCTGGAGTGCATTCACAAAGGATGAAGTATCCATGCTAGGGAGAGGCTCCAGATGAATGCCTCTGGATACAAGATAAGTAAATAGTAGGACCCAGGATTTCTTAGAGGAGTTGGTTCTCTTGGTGGACTTGCCATCAGTCACCAAATAAGGTCCAAACACATCGAGGCCGGTGTTGGTAAATGGGAGTGATTCTTCAAGGCGGTCTGGAGGGAGATTTGCCATCTTCTGTACACCTAATTTGGACCTCGGCTTTCTACAGATGATGCACTGACCTATGATCCTTTGCACTATTTTCTTTCCTTTTTCAATGTAGAAACCGTTGCTTCGTATAGCTCCCATAGTCACGTGTCGTCCTTGATGTTTCGTTAGCGAGTGATAATGGAGCAGAATTACCGTGGCCATGGGATGATCGTGGGGAATAAAGTAAGGGTGTTTCTCGTCATAAGAAACTTCTGCCTTTTGTATACGTCCTCCCACTCTAATGACACCATCATCTGTTAGAAAAATGCTGAAAGTGTGCAAATGATGTGACTTTGGCAAGCTGAGTTCTCCCTGAGGAGAAAAGAGACTATAATAACTGTAATTGGGCATCATGGATTAGGACATTCAATACATGACGGAAATCTGGGATAGGTCGTAAAGCTAATGAAATACCTAAACCCTGACTAACAGTAACTCGCCAATAGAATGCAAACATAATTACTTTGCGCGAGTAACATTTAAGATAAATAACCAGTTATTAGATCTAAGGAAAAGAGGATAGAATACAGAACAGGATTCTATTTTGCTTGTCAAAAAACGACATTGTTTTCGACGACTTCTGGAAGTTCCCAATCGTCTAAGGCTGATTCTACCTCAATCATATCGTACTCTTCATCAGTGTGAAGAAAACCTGGACCGATTAGCCAACATGAATCTGGGAGTGATTGTGGTGAATGAGGACGGGGTGCTATATCTGCAGGGTTTCAAACATATCTCCAAGATGTGGATGGCAACAAGGTTGTTATTATGTTGATCCTTCGTGATACATATCTTGCGAATCTCTTCTCGCTGTTCTTAAGGTAGCCAAGGACTACCATACTGTCGGTGTAGAGGTAAGTGTCTTCAGGCGACAGCCCAAGTTCAGAGTTTATCTCCACTGAAGCTTTGGCCGCCTCAACAGCTGCACATAGCTCTAGTCTTGGTATTGAAACTGCTCCTCTAGGGACTACATTTGATGAGGCACAAACAAATGAAATGTTCCTGAAATCTTTTTTATTGCGAATCTCGGAGTAGCAGACGTATCCGATCACCTCTTCAGAGGCATCAGAAAATACATGAATCGTTCGTTTACCGAAGTCTTTAGGAACGATACTTCGGCGAAGCTTTATCTTGGATATATCCTCTAAGGAACTATTCCAGGCAATCCAAGAAGATAGATACTGCGGTGGTAGTGCATCATCCCATCCGTATTGCTGCAGTTCATCAGTGGAGTGCTTTTTAGATGGGAGAATTTTACGCTGAATAAGTTTGCCTCCTAATGTTATGGGAGACACTAAACCCAATGGGTCAAAGATCGAATTGACTACCGCCACTACACCTCTTTTCTTGAATGGTTTCTTTGGAAGAGCGATAGTCATTACAAACTCATCAGATTGAGTGTTCCAGGCTATTCCTAGAGTTTTCTGTATTTGAGAATCTGACTTCTGCAACTCGATTAATGCTGATGTGTCAGATTTCTCGGTTTCATTAAATGCTTCCAAGACTTCGTTGCTATTAGAGTTGATTTTGTGGAGTACAATATTATACTGTTTCAATATCTTGGAAGTGTCTTTAAGTAGGCAAATGGCCTCTTCAGCAGACTCTGTTGCTCCATGGGCGTCGTCAACATAGAAGTTGTTCTCTATGAACTGCCTTGCTGGGGTTTCACCAACACAATCGGCATGCTCGGCTGCATACCTGAGTCCGTATGTGGCTAGCGCAGGCGATGATTTGTTGCCAAAAACGTGCACGCTTGCTCTGTACTGCACTAATGGTTGAGTGTTGTCATTGTCTTTGAACCAGAAGTAGCGCACAAAATCTTTATGCTCATGAAGTAAATAGAAAGAATGGAACATCATCTGAATGTCCACTATAAATCCGATAGGACCAAGACGGAAGCGCACAGAACGCCCTTCAATCTATTCTTTTCGTCAGGCCCTTGCATTAATTCAGTGTTTAAACTTTTTCCTTTAAACGAGGCAGTGCTGTCAAAAACTATTCTGGTTTTTCCTTTTTTGGGGTGAGTGACGGGGAATATTGGTATGAACCATTCTTTGCCTCTTCTAGACATTTCGTTTTGAGAAACTTGTTCTACGTGCCTATTGCTTAGATAGCGCTCCATCACATCATAGCATTCTTTAAGTCTATCTGAATCTCTTGAAAGTCTTTTTAAGGTGTTTGCAGTTCTTACATATACAGCGGAGTAATTTTCAGGGAGCTGCACTAATGGATTTCTGAAGGGAAGTGGCATGATGAGGTTTCCCTTCGCATTAGTTGTAATGGAGTCTTGCATCAAGTCAATGAATTTTCTGTCTTCGGATGAGATTCCTGGCAACTCGTCATCAGCATGGGTATCAAAGACAGAGTAACTAGAGCGTGAGGGGAAGCAAGGGATGGGAGAAGAAAAATGATCGTGGCTGATAATGGTTTTCATAACAGTGCTTTTAGAAGTGTGGTGCACTTGGATTGACATACTGATCCGGTACACGGAAAACTGCCAGGTTGAAGACTGCCAAAGCGGAAAACTGCCAAAGCGGAAAACTGCCAAAGCGGAAAACTGCCAAAGCGGAAGACTGCCAAAGCGGAAGACTGCCAAAGCGGAAGACTGCCAAAGCGGAAGACTGCCAAAGCGGAAGACTGCCAAAGCGGAAGACTGCCAAAGCGGAAGACTGCCGAAGCGGAAAACTGCCAGGCGGAAAGCTGCCAGTCATTTACTGGCAATTTAAAGACTTTAGTCAATAATAACATTTTAATTTATAATTAAACGTTAATGAAGTAAGGAACTTTCATTTTTACTAGTATACAAAACAAAAATAATAGTTGAATGTAGACAATTTATTAGAAAATAATGTAAAAAAATAAATATTAAAGATATATATGAAATATTATATAGAAATTAAAAACTAAAATCTTTCTTAGAAAAGGTTTAAAATACTAAGAGAAGAAACAAAGAAATATTAGTATTAGGGACAGAGTACAATTTCTTTGTTTACACAACGCATCTTCAAATTATCAGTTCATACCGCACTAACTGTCTAATTTTTTTTTATAATTTGAGAATTGAACAAGCCTTCAAGCTTAATATTCGCTTGTACTCATTATAAAACAACTTCGATATATGTTTGTGAAATATTTAGAATTTGCAACACAACATCTATGATTATTAATTTGCTATTACCTACCAATAGTACCTAAATCTCTGACAATTTCACTCGATCGAATTGGATTGTACATTAATTAGTAATACTTGTTACATATAAAGGAATATTGTAAAAATTAAGGAGTTGTGCTATTGACATGGAGAATAAAAATGTAAATATAATAAACATTGAACATACATAGATGTTGATTTAACATACGCTTAATTTATTGTATAATTTAAGATTAATTAATTATAAGAAAATCTAATTAGCTATTAATCACAAATCAGTACGCGGGGTTTAACGTTTGCTTTTGAACCGAAGGTTATATTGCTGACATTAATATAGGAAATTAAAAAGAAGGGACTATATACGTAACTTAACATGTTTTTTTAAAATATACGTGACATAGCAAATAAGTATAAAATGGTAATTGTTACTTCCTTATGTGTACTGAAGTTTGGTTTACTGTGTGTTTAATAAGGTAGCTTTGTTGAAATATAATTTTCATTTGGATATCAAGTAATCCAATATTTATTACTGTAAAAATGAATACTGTAAAAATGAAGGGCTGACGCCGTTTTTTTAATTAAAATGTTCTTTAAATGTGTTTATAACTAAATAATAAAAGTAAAAAATACATAAATTCCCATTAAGTGACTGGCAGTTTTCCGCTTCGGCAGTTTTCCGCTTCGGCAGTTTTCCGCTTCGGCAGTTTTCCGCCTGGCAGTTTTCCGACTGGCAGTTTTCCAAACACCACTGATCCTACCACACTCCAACTTAGTGCGGCATGGTGAACATAAGGTGGCTTATGATCATAGCATGTGGTCGCATGATATCTTGACAATCTCGTCCAAGTAGAAGAAGGACTTGTGCCTCGTAATCTAAATCAGGGAACTTGTGAGCAAATGCAGAGATGTGAGGGTGAGCCTTTACAATGGCGGGAATAGCAACTTCACCTTTAGTGTCTGGTATAGAATCACATGTCAGCAATGAAGGAAGAGGGAAGACGTCAGATTCATTGATTCCTTTTATCTGCAGGCCATTTATAACTGAGCCTTGAACAATACTCTTGTAGCCTGAGAGGGTTTTGAGGAAATATTCCTCAATGGGAGTTTCAATATCGAATAACTCGAGTAACTTGGGATCGGCAAAGGAACGGTTACTTTGTTCATCGATGATTGCATAACACTTAATACTTTCTACATTTCTATCTGGTAAGCACAATTCGATTAAGAGGGTCTTGGAACAGCTGACCTTTTTAAATTCACCTACACACACTTCACTGCAGTAGGCAATTGCACGGTTGTTGTTGCGGTCATTTCTGTTGACGTTCTTGAAGCGATTGTCATAACCTCTACTTGACGGGGGTGAACTTCTGAATTTCATTCTAGACTTTGGTACAACATTTTCGTTGTGCATAATTGTCAGATGCTTATTGCCGCATCTCTCGCACTTCACATCTGCCTTACAGTCTTTCCTGAAATGGTTTCCCACACATACATAGTGTGATGTAATGATTTGATATAGTTAGTACGTCATTAGTATGTCACTATAGATGTAAGCTTTCTAGAATGAACGAGTTAGTTCACAGGTAGTCAGCCGCAGATCGTCTTACGAATAACATCTAATATATTTACTCTCAGCTAACCTTGGTTTAGCAATACACTGTTTAGTACAGGGTGCTTGAAGTACATATGTGTATCATTATATACTTTTGTTGCTATTAACCTTACTTATTAATATAAAGTAAAGAGATCTATAAGAAAAGTAAAGATCCATAGTTAATAGTATAGTGAGCAGAGCTTTGGGTGTTGACCCTAAGAATAATACAAGTTTAGAGTAACCAGAATTAGACAGCGTAATTCACGTTTAAGTACTAAGTAATCAGTACTATAGTAATAATTAATAACTAAGAAAGATAGCCAGAAAAGACTATCACAATAGCACAGTTTGTGTTCATTGAGGAATTTCATCTTCTCTTGGTGATTACGTCTGATGAAATTCTTGCATTCACTAAATTCATAAGAAGAAGATGGATGAATAAGGCATTTAACAGATGCTTCGACGGATGCAGGTTCCACCATGGTTTGGAAATTTCTAGCAGATTTTGCTTTGTATTGTGAGGAAATTATGTAGTTAAGATTCGACAGAGTATCCACTTGATCCTTTATGAAGTCAACAAAAACACTAAAAGGGGGGTGAGCTCCAGGGTGAGTTTTCTCATAATTATGCCCACAAGCTCTCCACTTATTCTGTATAGTTTCAGGCAGCTTGCACCAAACCCTGCTGCAGCCAATCGCATAATTAAATACTGAAAGATTGGGACAGTGTGGTATGTTACTCAATAGAATTTCACAAAAGACGCAGAATTCTCTCATCTTGTCGTCTTGACCGGTCCTCATCGTGGGAAAATTATCTAGCCTCTTTAATAATTCAGACGAGACTCTCAAACTGGAACCGAACTCTCTATGTAAAGCAGACAATGGCCCGTATGTTAAATCGGGCACTAGCACTTTAAAGTAGCACTATACACTACAGGCCATAGTGTAAGATTTTATCTTGAAGTGCCCACCTCCACACTATACTCCATAGTGCCCACCTCCACACTATACTCCATAGTGCCCATCTTCACACTACAATTCATAGTAGTTTTCCCCATGTTTCACTTCCACACAACGGTTTGGTATGCTAAACATGGTGAAAAGCGTAGTGCGTACTTCAATATTTTGAAGTGCCCTGCAGACCACCCTACAAGACAACACTTCGTTTTATTTTAAGTTTAGTTTTCTGTGTTGACTTGTTTGACATGGATCTGTTTGGTCTTCATCATAGGGGTCATCGAGAAATAACATCAGGAACGACCGCACATGAATATAAACGTGTATTTCGCTTCACTGAAGACCATGTTATTACTATGACAAATATTTTTCTTGGCAAAAGAGATGAAGTAAGAGGTCATTCCCTAACCAGAAAGCAAAAACTAAAGTGTTTTCTTCGGTATGGCCTTCAGATAAACGTGGGTGAAAAAATGTCCGTAAACCAAGAAACTATTAGCCGGGTTATCCATGAAGTAGCTGAAAAAATCGTCTCTAAATGTAATAATTATATGCATTTACTAAGAACAAGATAAGAGATTCAAAAAGCTAAACAAAATTGGGGTATGCACTTCACACATCCGCATGCCATTGGTGTGATCGATGGAACTTTGATTCCGATACAGAAGCCACCCTCTCGATTCCATCCTGACGAATACATTTGTCGTAAGGGGTTTCATGCTATTAACGCCCTTGTAATATGTGATGCAAATGAAAGATTTACGGCAGTTGATATTAAATGGCCATGATGTACACACGACGCACGGGGTTTTGCTAATTCAGAAGTAAAAAACATCTTGCAGCATGAAAATGCTGAAGACTTTGCGCTTTTACTTGGTGACTCTGGCTATGGTATTGCTACCTATCTTATGGTTCCATTTCCTGTCCCTGAAAATAAAAGTGAAAGGGCATACAACGTTATGCTTAAGCGAGAACGTGTCATTATTGAGAGAGTTATTGTACAATGGAAGAGGCATTTTGCCATCCTAGCACACCCTATTCGCCTTAAATTAGATCGCACGCCGACTGTTGTACTGTCAACAGCCATCCTTCATAACGTGGCAAAAACCTTAAACGATTGTGCGGATGACCTACAACCCTCAGAGGAGGTAGAGGAAATGATCCCAATCCCGCCAGACCAAGATTACCTTCCCCTACAAGTTCGTGCAGCAGGTCAAGCCCGCCGGAGACTAATTGCTAGTAATATGTAAAATTCACAAATTATTGAGATTAAATTGTGAAATTTAAAAATGATTAGAAATAATAAATGTTGCATTTGAAACTTTGTTTTAGCCACCTTAACCTAACATAATTTTTCAGGTATAGTTTTTGTTCTTTGGTGTATTATTTGAAAATTTTACATTTTTTTTAAGTGGACAAGGGCTAATAATTTGTACCAATCCTAGGCGAAAACGTCTCGCAAATACCTTGAAAGCGTAGAGCGGCACTTCAAAATTCGTCAAAAAGCGAAGTAGCTCGAAAAAGTCTTTATGCATAGGAAACTGTAGCGCGATACTACATCGTTTAGTGCTACTTTGAAGTGCGTAGTAATCATTCAGCATACGAGAGAGACACTTTGAAGTGTGCAGTGCTACTTCATAGTGCTAGGTGCCCTATTTAACATACGGCCCAATATGTTCTGAAGAGTGACTTGAGGACTTGAATATCCTGCTGCATGTTGTAGTTTTTAATCATATTGAATGGTTTGCCGGATGTTTTAGCCAACAAAACATCTATAATGTCCAAACTACTCGAGTTTAAATTTGCTATGCGATTAGACAAAAGACTAATCCATGGATGATAGCGAAATGGGTCACCATCAAAAGGGTCAACTCATAGTAAACAGAGTAGTATAGTACCCGAGTTCCATGTATTATTCAAATTTATTCTGGGTAGGCTGTGACGTCATGTATGTAAACAAGAGGTCACGTCATAGTAAACAGAATTGCTGTGGGTCACGTGGAATAGAGAATTAAGATGGCGGCCAACGCGACCGATCTGACTAATGATCTAATTATCTTGAATAAATCGTCTTCTTCAAGACTAAAAATTTGTAACTATTTTGGGTGTAAAAAGACCAGTACCTAGCAATTTCATCAACAGTCATTTTTTTAATTTTCGTCCGTACCTATGACTATAAAGATTGGATAATAGCATGCGGTAATGTGGAATTGAAAAATATATCACCGAAAACGTTATTTAACAAAAGTTGGGTGTGTTGCAGCCATCTTTTGTGTTTGTACTGTACGTACAAACGTACGCACCATTGTTGACATGTGACGTCACAGCCTACCGGGACACGCGGAATATCCCCCCTATAGCTCTGGGATACTATATCTTCTCTGTACTGTGGTCAACTGCTTTCTTGAATAGGTCTTGCTTCAGCAGATGAGACAGCATTACATCGATATGGGAGTTAGAAACATTTACTAGACATGGATTGGCTGCATTAATAGGTAGGCCACTCCGCACTGTAACATAATTCAACATTTGAGGAGGCACACCAGATTGGGTTAATTGAGGTGCAAATAGAGGACTTGCCACAGAATTGATTGCACCTCCCATGTACATGAGTGAAGATACTGCCAGTAATGTGTACACTGGATGAAGAGGATTATTCAATGCAATAGAAGGCTGAACGCTTGATACTACAGGAGTATGTGCAGTTGACACCACAGGAAGATGAAAATCCCTCATCAATGGCGGCAGTGTGGGTGACACAGTAGCTGACACTAATGGTGAGTAAACTGCAGACATTGTGCTTTGTACTGCTGATCTCGGAATTTCATTCCTGTTTGAAGAATGTACGCTAATGAGGGGAGTATATTGGGCAAAGCTTGAGAGAGGGAAGTTATGGTTAGGGGGAATAGTAGTTGTGGAGAGAGCTTATATGTGGTGTACGAAATGAAGAAACTGGTGTAAAGATTGGGCTTGAAACAGAAAGTGTAACTCTGTGGGTAGTTAGTTGGTCTACATTTGATGTGTCATATATAAAAGAGGCTACTCTGACCTCAGATGGGTCTTGAGGGATGTTGAAGCTCTTAATTGCTTCATTATCATGCATGTTTTTAATTGCTTGGACATCAGAAACAATTTGATCAAGATTCATTTGAAACTCAAGTCTACTTTCTTGTAGATTTAATGCAGATACTCTTTTATGGATCTCTAACTCTTCTCTTGCATGGGAACTTTACCTCTCTATTTTCTCTACTTCACTCTCCATTTGGAGTAATTTTCTTTTTTCATCTAGACACTGTTTCTGTAGGACTAATTCACATGCAGTTGGTGTAACAGAATCTGATTTAACACTGGGACAATTTAAAACTGAAGAATGTTTGTCAGATTTCTGACCTAGAGTCCTTATAATTTCTGAGTCTATATTAGAGATTGAATCAACACCTATTGTCTTTCTTAAACTATTTATTATACTCAAAACTTCATGAGTTTCTTTTCTTAGTCTAAATCTCTCACTTCTATTTTCTTGTGCAGTTTCTATTGCTGCATGTTTGGTTAAAGAAATTACAAATTTAATGCATGAATCATGGTAATCAGAAAATCTTTTCTTAATTTGAATAGCTATTGTGAGTAATTGATGGTCATTTTGATCTATAGGTGAGAAATCACTCTCCAATGAATACAATAGGATATCTTTATTCTGTTCACAAGTCTTATCTAATTATCTGAGAGACTTAAATCTTTGTCTTTTATCTAATCCTGACATTTTGACCAAAGAAGAATTATATAGGTAGTTTATAATTTAAAATGGAACAATTTTTACCAGAGTTGGTGATCATCTTGTTTGTTTTTCCACCCTGGGCTGCTCAATTCAATTCTCTCCTCCGTGTGTTTTACTGTCTAGGCCGAAATAAAACGTTTCTTGAGCTGAAGTTATTTTATTGAACCAGTCCTAGTGATGACGTAAAACTGTAAATATGAACACTTGTAAATAAACAACACTCTAAATAAGTAGAAATATGACAATATTAGACCAAAAAAACCTACCACAGTGACGGATTTGAGAGGCTGATTGGAAAGGCAATAATAGGGTCTTACTAGTGAATATTGATTATTTGATGGAATCTAGAATAAAATAAAGAAATTATTCTTCATAAATTCTTGTTAATACTAGATGAGAATCGAGCAGATTGCTGCGTGTGCCATGCTTAGTCAGTTGTCGGTTGTTTGTTGTACTGTTAACATCACTGGTGTCGTGCGCGCGCTACCTTTTCTCAGGAAAGTAAACTTGATTTTAGTTTTTGTTCCTATTATGTAGTTTTTCTTATTTACCAATTAGTTTTAGCTATATCCAATTAAAACTGAACTTTTATGTAATTGTCGATCCTATGGTGTCTGGTAATTCAGTGAACTAGTATGGAGTTGTTTATACACTAGGAAAGATTTTAAGTATGCAACTTCAGATTAAAAATTCACTTTAATATTTAAACATCAAAGAAATACTACCTTATTCCTATTTCGGAATATAGTAGTTTCCAGACCGGCATTCGTGACCAGGTTCTGAAGAGGATCGACAAAGCCGGCATTCGTGACCGTGTTATTTATCTGATTATACAGGCATTCGTGACCTTGTATACCTAAACTAAATTTCCTAATTGAACTAAAATTTTAAATGTTCAATTGCCGGCATTCGTGACCGAGCTAATAATTAATGTAAAATTAGTTTCTAAAATGTTCAATTGCCGGCATTCGTGACAGAGCTAATATTCTATGGAAATTTAGTTCTAAAATGTTCAGTTGCCGGCATTCGTGACCAAGCTAATGTTCTATGGAAATTTAGTTTCTAAAATGTTCAGTTGCCGGCATTCGTGACAGAGCTAATATTCTATGGAAATTTAGTTCTAAAATGTTCAGTAGCCGGCATTCGTGACCGAGCTAATATTCTATGGAAATTTAGTTTTAAATATTCAGTTGCCGGCATTTGTGACCGAGCTAATTAAAATTTGAGCTTAGTTTTAAAAAGTTTAAAGAGCCGGCATTCGTGACTGAGCTACTAGATTTGAACTTGGTTTAAAATAATTAGTCTTTTTATTTTCTAAAATAATATAAAATGAAAATAATTGTTTAATTATTTTGAGTTGTTACAGATATGAATAACTCTGAGATTTTCTCCAAAATTATGAGTGATAAAGCTCCAAAGCAGAAAAAGGAAACTGCTAAGAAATCTGATCTTCATGTTGAGAAATGCTCGGAACATGGTACAAAGGGGAAATCATCCTCTGATGCTCCAAAACTGTCTGAGCACAGCAAGAAATCTTCTGCCACCTCACAAAATCCTGTAAATCCTGGTCCTTCTACTTCCTCTAACAGTTCGGAAAATGATAGCGTTGCCCTTGCTAATTTGGCTAATGTTATGGTGCAAGGTTTTCAGGGCATACAAAACTCGCTGAAAGAAACTCTTCAAAGCTATTTCGAACAGAAAGATGAGGAAATGGAATTTGAAAATATGGATTATGAGGAGCAAAACTGCAGCGTTGGGTCAGATAGTGGAGATACAGACATGTTTAAATCTATTGTGAAGGACTTTACATCCAGTAACACTGTTGGTCCAGAAATAGTACAGTCCTTAGCTACCTTGGTCGACAAATTTGTTCCAAGAGCGAGCCAATGAAAACACTCTGAAAGCGAAGACTGAATCTTATATAAGACCAAAGAATACGGAGTTTTTGGAGGCTTCTAAGATCAACCGTCCGGTTTGGGAAAACCTGTCCCCTCCGACTAAGCAACATGATGCAGGTTTGCAGGCAGTTCAGCGTGATTTCCTCACTAGTGCTGTACCTGTAGTCAAAGTTATGGAGAAACTCCATGAAACTAGAGATGATGCATCAAAATTGAATATTAATGAACTTGTGACGATGCTCTCCGACAGCTTGCTCTTCCTTGGATCTGCTAATGTCGGTATGGTGAAGAAAAGACGAGACTTACTGAAGAAGGATCTACCTCCGAATATGATTGGTCTATGCAGGGAGAATGTATCCTTTTCTGGTTCAAATTTGTTCGGAGATAATTTGAACTCCGAAATTAAAGAAGTCTCTGAGCTTAATAAAGTCTCGAATACCCTTCGTTTCCAATCACGTGGAAGTTTCAGAGGAAGAAGAGGTAGTCGTGGACGTTGGATTTCCCCCAGAGGAACTCGAGGACGTTTTTTTTTTGAAACGCCTCAATAACTAAGGGTTCGCTAAGTTTGAGACCAAGAAGCCTTTAAACAGTAGAGGGGCTTTCTTTGGTACAATCGGTCTCTTATAACGTGAGTAATGAATTCATAGGTGGCCGAATTAAATTTTATGTTGATTTATGGGAGGGAATAATCTTTATAAAAAGTGTGGAAAAAAATTAGGTTATATGGACCCTGATTTTCCAACTAATCGGACTTTTTCTTAATTCAGAGTAAATTGTCTGATTAGATTACCTAACCTACAGGACCCGTACCTAATCAAAATCACCTAACCTGCAGGACTAACAATATCTGGACGTCCGGTTTATATCTACATCTCACTAAAAGTTTTAGTATATTTTGGTAAACAAATTAGAATAACTCTCAAGATTTTAGTTACTACCGGACTTGTTCAAAACCATGATTTTCTCAAACCGGACTTGTTTATTTAAAATCGATTATTTCCACATGTTCTTTTAATTAATTAAATATGTTAACCATTTTTTACTCTTGTTAATCAAATTGGCATTCATGACATTGTACCATTTATAATATGGTCGATGATGTGGAACTGGTCGATAACTCGGGAATCACCCTATATTGTCTGAATTAAAAAACGGAATTAGGAATAAATATAGCTTCATATGATATCTGGATAGGTAAATTTGAATGTGTCCTAAGGCTCGAAATTAAAGCTATTTTGGTGAAAGGAAGAGCATACCTTGGGTCCCAAACTGTTGTATAATAAGGATTATGATTTTTTTTCTACCAAGTTTTTCTAGTTTCTAACGATACTTGCAGTTTCAGACATTAACGCTAGGGTTATTGTACTCTTCAACTAGGTACGTGGTATTACACTTTTGTGCCAGATAGACTCTTAGGCTCCATTTACTATCACCTATTCCTAATTTTACTCTTCTGTCCGTGAGTGCAGTCACCAGTGCTGTGTATCGTTTCGTCACTTTTTTGGGGTGACTGCATTCACGAAGTATAATTCCATGAACATTCTCACTGACGGTTATAAGTAGGGGTTGTGACTTTTGCATATTGGTGAAAAAATGCATATGCATATAAAAAAGCATATGCAAATCTTTCATGCATATGCAAATAAAAATTCCATATGCAAATAGAAAATGCATATGTATTTTTTATTTTGCATATGCATTTTCTATTTGCACATGGAGTTTCTATTTTATATACATATAAAAAGTGCTTATGAAAATATATTGATTAACGATGTTCAAATGATAAACTTCTACATAAATAAATGATAAACATCAGGCGAATGAATAAGAGCTAGATTTTTATTCTACTTCAAAAATTTTAATATTATAGATTAGGTTATAACGAGGTGGGAACCTTGGTTGAACTCTGCTTCTAAATATTCCAGATAATTATTCGAGAGAACTTCAATAACTTCTAGAGCATAGAAATAATGAAAATATATCTTGCGTTCATAGATTTAACATTCTCACTAATTCCAGCAACAATAGAGCAAATTGAGGCGCGAGGCAGGTCAATCTCAACAGTGATCACTAGGGTTGTGACAATATTCTTTATGAAATAGGCTTTTATGCTTTAAGCTTGATAAAAAGGATTTTATTCTTTATATATATGCATTTTATGCCTTAAGAATATATTTTTTAATGCTTAAAATATACTTTTTTATGCGTTCAGGTTAGCGTTATATGCTCAACGATATGCGTTCAGGTTAGCTTTATATGTTCTAATTTCTTTGAAATAAGGCCAATTGTAATTGGGAGTTTTCATTGATGGTATATTTCGTTAATTAAACCAAAAACAAAATAAAAATAACTATTTTACTATCTTAATTTTTTTGTGTGTGTAAATAAATGAAATATATATTACTATATAATATAGAATAGTTACACCTCTTTTTAATTTGTATAGAACTTTTCTAATCAAAGAAAACGTGGAGGAATAGGTTGACAAAGATAAAATTACTGAAAAAAACAATAAGTTAAGTGTTGGTTTTAAATTGTATTACCTCTGAATATAATCAATGTTTGACTAGATACTAGGTAAACTAATAAAATATTTGTTAAATTATAAATAATATTATTTGAGGGGCCATTGTAGGATTTGCATGGTCAGAAGAACGGATAATTTTGATCTTTTTTAGTTGGTGACCGTTTAAAGATCATGCGCTGTACGAGCTTTACCTGTATAACAGATACTTCATATTTATGACTTGTTAATGTACTTGGAAGCAGACTTTATAAGAAGTGTTTCAATATATAAAAATTGACAATTCAAAGATATTAACTTTCATTCTACATCTCAGTGTTTTATTATTTTTACAATTAAAAAAAAAATATTTGGTGAAAAATACATGGGCTTCTTAGTAACAGCCTATTTCGAGAAATAGATGGAAATCTAAAATGTCTACTTAACTGAAATACGTTTAATTTTTTTCAATTAAAATTATTTTCTGCATATATTTTGTATATGCGTTTTATAAATGCATATATTTTGCATATGCGTTTTATAAATGCATATGCGTTTTTATAAAATGCATATGCATTTTATAAAACGCATATTTCAAGCGAATATGCACTAAATTTTTATGTGCATACACTGCAAAATATGCAGTGCATATTGTCTCAACCCTAGTTATAAGTCACTGTTCATGGAGCCACTTTATTTTCTGACTGCATCTTCCAGTTTCTTGTATTCAATTTTTTGACATCACTTTGATATTGCCTGAGGTTCCGAAGCAGACGTTAAATTGATATTTACAATGAAATAAAATTGATAATTATAGTTATATTAAATTGATATTCATAAGTAGGCTTGTGACATTATGCACTTTGAAAAATACAGCATATGCAACATATTTTATGCTTTTTGATAAAAGTACATGC